>JAKWJA010002489.1:9535658-9665658 GCA_027704765.1 Solanum habrochaites
GCCGTGCGCTCGCCATTGGCTGGAGGGAAGACTTAAACTTATTAATGAAAATCGATTAATAAATTATAAACATCAATACTAATTACTTCCCAAAACTGGCCGTCACACCACAAGAACATATATCCTAAAGTAATAATCTAAGAGTATCTAAGAAGCTAAAATAAGTAAAAATTAGTCCATGCCGGATCTCAACGGCATCAAGACATGACGAGGAAGTCCGTATCCAACGCTAGAAGCAATAGCTCACCATGAAATCTGGCTGATTGAAGATGGATAGAGTTTCGGCTGAATGAAGACGAGGGCACGTTTGCTTGACTACACTCCACATGGACCAAAGACAGAACACACAGTAGGGTCAGTACAAAACACAAGTACTGAGTAGGTTCTATACGGCCAACTCAAAATAGAAAACAGTATATATCAAATAATCAAAATCAAAAACAATACTCAACCATGTAGCATCAACAAGTTCTATAATCTTAATAAAAACCGCAAGTTCACCACATGAGGACTCAAGCCGTAATGCCATACCATTTGGCTTTGGAATTAGGTTAATTAGATGAGTATATTAACGTCTTTCAAGATTCATTATGCTTATTTCTCTGTGTTGGTACGTGGACACTCCGAACCAATAATACGGTCGGTTAGTGACAACGATCCCTAATTCTAAGTGTCGGTTCGGACACCCGATCCCCTAATTATAAGTGTCAGTTCGTGAACACCCGCACCCCTAATTCTAAGTTCGAGTTTGTGACACCCGTTCCACTTACTCTAATCACTTTAGTTCATCACGCTTCTTTTATACCAAGGTAATCATCAATCTCATAACAAGGCAGAGTAGGGTTGTTCAAAGTTAGGATAAATAGCTTCATCATGCTTATTTTTTCAAATTATATAATCACATTCTTACAGCATACCCAATTAAGCATATAGAGGGTTTACAATATACCAAAACATATCATTCGACTATTCTCAGAGTGTACTACGAATAGCATAACACAATAACCTACCTCCACCAAGATTTCGTGATCAAGCAAGCAAATCCTCAAAATCTTTGCTATCCTCTTCCTCGATCGTTCTCCCTCTCTTGTTCTTTCTATTTTTCTTATTACAAAACCTCTTTATTTTACCCAATTGACATATATTAGTATAAAAGATGACAAAAGTACAACCACTAAATTAATTTAAGCTGTTCTCCTTTAACCCTCAAGAAATCTGGATTATTAATATTAAGCACTAACTTATAATTATAAGCAGGACTTAGTCCAAAAGCCTCTTAAAACATTTAATAGGAAAGACCCAGCCCTGGGATTACGAGTCTCGTTGAAGGGCCGTGTGCCTACGATGAGTCAGTCCGGCTGCCTCGTCACAGAGTTCAAAGGCTAGCTTTTGACCAGGGTCTATGTGACGCCCGTCAGCCTAGACAGAGTACGTGATGGCCACCCGTAGTGACGTTCAGAGAGTCGATCCTCAGTACCCAATTCTAAATTCTAGTGTTTTGGAACGAGACCACACGACAGTCCTCGTGCCATGACGGTCGTCGTGGATCCGTTGAACTCAGCCAGTTTTTCAGCAATAAAATCTGCTGCTCAAAACGACTAAAAGGTCGTTACACCTGACCTCTTGCCAGCCTTGATTTTCGATCCAAGCTTTTCAACTTCATGAATAAATTCCTGATGTTCAGACTAAAAACTTCATAAAGAAATGTCAAGAAAATTCTTGTCAAATCTGAAGTAAGATAACATAATACTTGCTGACATGAGGGAGGGAGTTATGTGGACGCAAAGATCGATGTGAATGAGTTTCAACTTTCTATATCTCACCAAGTTAAATTTTTAAATGGAAGTCTAGTATGTTTGCCAAGCCTGGAAGCGTTACAATATGAGGAGTTCTCCTCAAGTTTGGTTAACACCATTTACACGTTTCTCCTTTTTGATAAATTTTATAGTTGTCTATTGCTTGGTGTGAAGTGCCCCAAACTTTTGTGCAATGTTTCTGCTACATTTAGCTGGCTTGGAAAATCTATGTAATCCTTGTTCAATGGATTCAAGGAAATACTTTTTCCCTTAATTTTATTTCAAATATTTCCTTCCCATTAGAATCATGGATCAGACACGTTTTATCTTTAAGTAATAATTTAAAACCATTTTCTAGGAGTTTTCCAACATTAAATAAACTCTGATCAATTTCTGGAACAAATAAAACTTCATATACAAGTTTTGTACCTTTGTAACTTTGAATCGCTACGGTCCCCTTTCTTTGCTCTAAGAGGTATTCTACATTTATAATCCTTACAGTTGATTTAATTGATCTATCAAGTTCTACAAAAAGCATTTCATCACTTGTCATGAGGTTCGTACAACCATTTTCAACAAGTCAACTTTCTGAATTTTTTCATACAAAATAGGTGGCCACAAATAGTTGAGTTTCTTGTTGTTGTTCAATAATATGTGCATCATTTTGTTGTTGTAATACCTTCTCTTTGCAGATAATTAACATGACCGAGCTTGTGGAACTTTCTGCATTTCGTATCAGATTTCCTCCAATACTTGATGTGTGGATGATTTCTCCTCCCACAATGTTTGTGTGGAGGATATTTGCTTTATCTGTTGTATTTAGTTGCAGAAACACATTTGTCGTTGTTGTCTCTTCGTAGTTTCCATGATTTTCTTTCTTTACTTTTCCTTTGTTTCCCTTGGCACTTGAACCGAGATGAAACTTTTCTTGTAAGGCTCCCTCAATGGATCCCTCACGCCTAATCATTCTTTGTTGTTCTTCTGCCTGCAGTGCACGCAATAACTCTTCCAAGATAAGTTTTGACATATCTTTATTATTTCCAATGAAGCAATAATTGCCTCATATGACTCAGTAAGTTACAAGTATCTTTATACTATTCTATTATAAGTAAGTTCATTTTCAAGTTCTTACTTATTGGAAATTACCAAGCAGGCCTATCAGATAATTCTTAGGTTATTTCCAATGACATTAATAGCTGGTGGACACATAAGATGAATTGAAACTTCAGAAAATTTTATTGAACTTCAAGTTAAATAAATAAGTAGAGGGGCAATACAACTAACGCAGAACATGGAATACTAAAAGACTGCTAACGTTCCTATAATATAGGAATAATTACAACTAGTTAATAGTATAATGATTAAGAGAAAAGTAATATCCTATTAATCAACCGAATCTATGAGACAATCAAAGATGATCTTGAAACCCGTAACAACAAAAACATTTTCTATTTGAAAGTTGGTACACGAGTATAACACAATGAACAAACACTTTAAGATGTGTTATTGATAGTCTTATGGAATTCCAAGATACAAATGATGCGTAAAGCCTAATCTAGAGCCTAACATGAGTATCTCAAGGTTGTCTCACTGTTTTAAGGTCAAATTAGTGTATATCAGTCATTTAGGAAGTCTAGGAATGAAAAATTAAGTAAGTCAGAAGTATGGAAACTAGTGCAATGGAGGGGGGGCGTGCTACTGTGCTTAGCCTATTTGATAAGTATTAAGGAGTCGAAAATGATGAATTATTATGAAGGGTGTCTAACACTTATTAGAAATAGTTTATTGTAAAAACGTTTGAGTACGACTCGCCAAGGACCAACAAAGGGTTGTTGAGGAGGACCCTTGAAATTTGGCAAATAGCTGCCAAAAGCAATTTCCACAAACAAGTGCAAATCAATTGATGGGGAATCACTGGGTCACTTATCCAAATCCATGGGAATCCTATTTTGATAATTCTCTTAACAAAATGACATACCAACATGAGTGTTATCTATATTTGCTTTTCATTTTCCATAATTAGATTCAGTTGGTTAAGTATCATGCACTTGCACCTGAGAAACAAGTCATAGAGCACGCAGTGAAAAACAGGCAAGAGAAGCTTCCGGTCGAATCAATTTCTTTTTTTTCATAAATTGACTGACTGTTTAAGATATCTCATATGATAAAAAATATAAGTGACAAAATTATTTTTCTTTGTCATCTTAAAAGATTTTGTTAAATATGAAAAACGACGTCTTAAAATAGTAAATTGATTAGTGAAGTTAAGTAGCGCAATGAGACAAAAGAAACCTAAAAAAACTATTGATAGAATTCTGTTTTCATAGATCCAGAGAACTAGAAGATTAATTAGAATTCATTTGTATAGATCCAAATACTAGATGATGATAGAATTTCTGTTTCCGATCGATTCCAGATATCGCTGGTGGCATAGTACATTACAATATAGGGTGTCAATTCCATCGAATTTGGCTTAATAAAATGTAAGGAAAACATTTACTTTGTTTTTTGTTATGATTCCTGATGAGATGTTTACGGAAAGTTGTTCATTCTCTAATCTATCATGAAGAGCACTTCGTCTTTTCCCTCATAGAACTTACCAGTGTACTTCAGCAACATAAAATTAAGATCATAATCGTCTAAACGAAAGATGAACATTGGCGTAGTTAGATGAGTTATAACTGCATAAAGTTTATCGGTGAAGAAGAAGAAGGAATCAGTATGGAACTTTCGCAGTGAATAGTAAAAGTTAGAGGAAATGAAAAGTTTTAGGTAAAACTTCAGAGAAAAGCGTCACAAAAAGGTTTAGTGCCACGAAAATGGGCTTGGTTAATGATGTTGGCCCAACCCAACTTGTTATCTTTATAGGGTTCAGGCAATATTTTTTAACTCAACTCTACCTATATTGGTTGTTTTAATGAGAAACATAAAATCTAAAAATTATTTTGAATTTTTTGGTATTAGTAGATTTTAAGCAATCAACATAATATGGTGCTTATACTGGTACGTTATGAAAACCAATTGTAACACACACTGCTATTGTTCTAAAAATATTGAATAAAACAAATTTTCAAATTACAATTTCTGTCAAAGTTTTGTTGCAAATATATGTATCTAACGGAGAAAGAAATGTATTTTTGATATACGCAGGTTAAGAGTATACGTATTTGGGGCAGTTAATAAAAAGAGCATAATTTAATGACAAAAATAAAGAGTAATCCGCGACAATAAAGTCTTTCGAGTATATGGAGTATCCTAAAGCTAAAGATGATATTTCAAAAAGAAAATCAAATTCTCTCCTAAATTTAGTTCGTTACTCATATTTTATTCCGTTTCTTCTATTTAATTTATATTCCATTTTAAGTAGGGTGTATTCTTCATTTTTTGAAAATCATTATATCTTAGATTGACAATAACATATAGTTGTGGTACATACATTCTGAAACTTTATTCTTTAAATTATACATAATGGTTATAAATTGGTGAAATTCTTCTAAAGGATTACACCTCATATAATGATTTTGGTGAATTTATATTCTTTCACTACTAAATTATCGAAATAAACAGAAATAGATAATGTTAGAAAAAACTTTCTTGACATAAAAAGTAGATTCACTTAAGGTTTTTTCAAAGCCTAAGTCTAGCAAATGATTATCCATTCACTTCTACCAAGCTATAGGAGATGACTTTAGTCCGTATAGAGATTTGTTGAACAGATAAACCATATCTTCATTCCAACATTCATTGAACCCTTATGGATGCTCAACATATATTTCTTCATATAGTAGTCCATTCAAGAAAGCAAACTTCTTGTTCATTTGAAAAATCAATTTTTCTGTGCCACAATAGTCAAAAGCATACGAAATGTACCCGATTCGGCTACTGGGGCATAAGTTTCATAAAAATCTTCTTCCCAAACATGTGCATATCTTCTCACCACCAACCTAGCTTTGTGCTTGTTTACCGAATTATGTCGATTTATGTTTTTACAAAAAATTAATTTAACTCTTATCATTTTTCTATCTTGGGGTCTTTCAACGAGCTTCCAAGTTTCAACGAGGCTCCAGTTTGTCTTTTCATCATCGGTCAGTTGTCCTCCATTGCATCTTTAAATTCTAATCCATTTTTGTCCTCATTCCTGCGTTGGACGTAAAAAAAGCAACATGTAATCTCTTCATACAATATCCTAGAGAGACCTGGTTTCCCTTAATAGGTGATCATCAACCAAGTATCATATTCAAGTATGAATTGTTGTTTTTTTTAGGTCGAGACTTCCTCATTTTCATTCCCCTTGATAATCCTCATGGATTGAACGTTTAAGTACCCTTAATCTTGTATGATTGACTGTTAAAAAATTCTATAAGCTTTTAGGAAATAAGCTATAGCTAACGGAAGATTCCCAATCTCTGCTTATCTAAATTTGTCGCACTTAAAACCATTGCACATAAAATGGCTAAATTTGAAAAAAGTTTATTATGGAAATTTTAAAAAAAAACTCATATAAATCCTTTTGTAGGCTATTTTTAAACCATGGGATATAATTTATTTTGTGACGATTTTACTGTCGGGGCTTGTGATAACCTTCATAAAATGTACCAAATTCATGAGGTTTTTTGAATGCCACAATTTATTATAATTTGTAGCAGTTTTATTGCCGAGGTTTGTAATAACCTCTGCAACTTACATCAAATTGTAAACTTTTTAAATGCCACAATTTATAATAATTTGTTACACTTGTAAAAAATAGGAAATAAATCAAAAAACATGACAAATGGAAAACACTTTAAAAAATAAGGTAATCATGGAAAGTAGAAATACAACTTACTTTATACATTGCATGTTTAATTATTATGAGAAGGGCAAATTAACTTTTAATTCAATTGCGGTATCAAAGTACAAACAATTTAGATATTTAGGTTCATTCTTTCAAGAGAATGAAAGAATAGATGAAAGTGTTACCCCTATAAAATGTAATTGAATGGTTAAAATAAAATTCGATGGATTTCAACTATATCTATATTTTTATGTCTTTTAATGAGAAACATAAAATCCAAATATTTGTGTGCAATTTTATGGTATTAGTATTATTTTAAGATACACAATTTAATATAGTACTTATTTGGGATACATATTAAAACAATGTAACCACACACTACTATTGATCCTAATTAGACATTAAAACAAAACAATTTTTTCAACTACAATTTCTGGTCAGAGTTTTTTTGCAAAATTACATGGTATCTAACGAAGAAAGTATGTATTTTAATTATGCAAGGGTAAGAGATACGAATTTGAGGACATTTTTTGAGTTAATAAAAAGAGATATGTAATGAAAAAAATACAGAGTATACACAACTGTAAAATCTTTCGAGGATATGGAGTATCTAAAGCTTATGCTAATTAATCAGAAAAAATTCAAATCTTTACCAAAATTTTTGTTGTATCTCAGATTTTTATTACGTTTCTTCTAATATTAAACTAATATTCATTTAAATAGAGGTATATTCTCATTTAAAGCATTATATTCTGAGATTGAAATGACATAAAATTTTTTTTTTTTTGGGTGTGGTATACATTTTTGAAACTTGTGATTGATTTTGAAATTATATATAATGGTTATAAAATTTGTGAAATTCTTCTAAAGGATTACACCTAATATAATTAATTTTGGTTGTTGATTACAAAACTTTGGAAAAAACTGAATCAAAAAAAAAAAAAAGAGAGAAGTTAGATTCATTTTTGGCAGAAATTCAACTCCACATGAGATTAAAAAGGAGACGGAAATTGTTGTTCATCTTGTATTGCTAAGTTAGTCAGAACAAAACTTTGAAGAACTTGATAGGAAACAACCAAAAGTTACGAATATTTTTAAACGATTAAATTAAACTAGCAGAGAAAATAGAATCAGAAATTGATTAGAAACAAGATAAAAAACCCATAGTATGTTTTTTTTTTTTCTTTTATTTAAACAAAGAAAATCGAGCCCACAAAATTTATAGTGTCCCTTAAGAAAATTTTTTCACTCAAGTACCCAAGGTTAACAGAATATATCCTTCCAAGATAGAACAATATTACTCACCGGTGTATCACTACCTAAAATCACAGTGACAGTGAACCATTCAACAATACACTTTGAAAACCAGATTTAGTAGTAGTAGTAGAAGTCCAGAAAAAAAAATTATTAATTTCTAAAATGAGAGGAAATTCCTAATTTTATAGAATACATAGGGTAGTTTTTCGGCATTCAACTTTACTTTGTTCATCCATTTAACTCAAATAACTTGATTAGTTTCAGGTTTTTCAATGAGTTTCCATGTCTCGTTCTTCCCAATCGTCGTTTTCACTCGCTTAAATTCTTCAATAGAACTAGAAACCTCAAAGTTTGAACATTCCAGGATAACAAGATCACATATTCAATAAATTACTGGCAAGGTCTAGTGCCACTAACAGGAAAATCATCATCGTTCTACTTCTAAGACATCATTCAATCTTCTTAAGTCGGTTCAACGCACATCCTTCTTACTTAGATATATTCCAATCCCAATATGCATCTTTCATCAACCTTCACATCTCTAGTGATAGAAAATAATACCGGGCTAATTAAAGAATAAAAGGTCAATCATCTCAAAGACATTCATCATTTCTTCTTGAATTCTTACTTCAACCCTATGTTATATCCTGTCACTAGTAAATCATCTACATAAAAGGAAAAATAATAAATTTAGGAGTCAACTTGTGCAATAAAAAGTGGATATCTCAAGCTTTTTTAAACGTCTAAGTCTAGCAATATTATCCATTCAGTTATAAACATGAAAGCTATAGGAGCTCGGCCTTTGTCGGGATTGTTCGGGCTTCTTAACAGAATAAACCTATGGTTCATTCCTCGTATGCTAAAACCCTTCTGGTGCTCAATATTTTTTTCCAGTAGACAACATTCAGAAAGCAAACTTATGTCCATTTGTGACAAAAGAAATTTTCATTGCAAGAATACAAAAAGCTACGGAAATGTATCCAATTTGGATAATTGGAGATAAGTTTAATGAAAATCTACAACCCGAACTTTGCTTAATTCTCCACCACCAATCTAGTTGGTGCTGGTTTAACGAAACTATCTCGATTTAACTTTTTTACAAATCTATTTCTACTCCAATCACTTCTCTATCTTGGGGTATTTCCCCAGGAGCACTCCCAAGATTTGTTATTTTCTCCCATTAGGTACGCTCCCTTTCTTCATTGCATTATTCCAAATTTTAATTATTTTGGCTGCACCTCCAATCCCGCTGGTTAAAAAAAATAAGCACCCAAATTGCATCTTCTCATAAAATACAGAGAGTGCTTGGTTTTCCCTCCTAATAGGTGATCATCAAGCAAGTCATCATAACCAAGTTGTGAATATTGTTATGAACTCGAGACTCCTCATTCCATTCCATGATCTTCCTCATTGAATTCAATGTCTACTACCCTACTTTGTCTGATTGAGATTGAAAGATCCTATAAGCTTTAGAAAATAAGCTATATCTAATGAAGATTCCCAAATCTTCGTTCTTATCTATCTCGTCTTTCTTAACCTTTACTACAAAAAATAGGCTGATTTGAAAAGGTTTATTTATGGAAATATTTAAAAATCCACTATAAAATCATTTTGTAGTGTTTATTTTCAACCATGGGGTATAATTTATTTTGTGACAGTTTTAATCAGGGGCTTGTGATAACCTCAGCAAATTTCACCAATTTGTGAGGTTTTGCGAACACCAATTTATTTTAATTTTTAGCATTTTAACTGTGGAGGTTTGTGATAACATCCTAAACTTACATCAAATTGTGAAAATTTTAAAATGCCACAATTCATAGCCATTTGTTAGACTTGAAAAATATTAGAATTAAATAAAAAAAAATGAAAGATAGAAAACACTTTAGAAAACAAGGTAATCATGGAAAGTAGAAATACAACTGATAATGTATATTGCATGTTTAATTAGAATGAGAAGATCAAATTAAGTTGTAAATTGAATTATTGTATCAAAGTACAAACAATTTAGATATTTAGGTTCATATTTTCAAGAGAATGAAATAATAGATGAAAATATTACTTCTGTAATATGTTATTGAATCTTTAAAATAAAAAAAAACTTTATTGAGGTCGTATGTGATATATATATATATGTATGTATGTATGTATGTATGTATGTATGTATGTATGTATGTATACACACACATCAAAGTAAGAGGTAAATTTATATGGTGATAATTACATGATAGTGAGCACTATGTAAGGTAAAGTTTATTATTTGACTTTAAAGACAAGTTTTGAATATTAATAGCACGTTTTGAGTATAAAATGAGAAATCATTTGAGATGATATAGTTATAATATTTTTTTAGTAAGATTAAGATGTCAAAATGTAATATAATTAAGTTGTGCATTTAAATTTTATTATTTGACTTTAAAGACAAGTTTTGAATATTAGGATCTTCCATTAAGACCTAATTACTATATAGTTAAGATTATTTTTACATATTAATGTAAAATATATCTTTATCTAAAAAATCAATATAAATTTATTAAAATTTTAAATTCATCTTATACTACATAAACAAAATATTATTATGTTATAAGAATATATAATGTTGTTGTGATGAAAGAAAATATAAAATAAAAATAATAATCTAAAATCACTATAATTAAATTACTATATTACCTTTTTTACATTTGTTTGATGTGAAATCACTTGTTAACGTTTTATCATTAAGTTATCAAATATGTTAACTAATTATGTCAATTTTTCATGAATTAAGAGTTATGTTGTTTTGTAACTTGAATATTTTAAGTGTAGTCTATGTTAATAATGGCAAAACTCAAGTTTCTTAATGATGAGAGTTAGTTGGTTTGATGTAAGTAGCCCTCACTTTCAACCCAAAGGTTTTGAGTTCAAGTCACCAAGGGAGCAAAGTGGTAGGATGGGTTGCGAGTTCGAGTCACCAAGTGAGAAAAAGGGATGGGAGCCCCTTGGGAGGGTAAAAATTATGGTAATACCCCCTTCAAAAATAATAAATAAGATATTGAGACTATATTGTGTGAGTTATAAACCCTTTTAGAGTGTAGTTATTCAAGTTTTAAATTATATTTATGGGGTTAGGAATTACCACAAATTGATTTTAAAAACCACCACAAATTGCAAATTCGTTTTGTGGCGGACGTAATGGAGGCTCTATTAAACCAGCACAAATATGCTCGTGGCATAGGTAATTGTGGCAGTTTGTAAAAAGGTCTCAATTATTTTATGTGGGTCAAAACCTCCCACAAATTGATTTTAAAAAAAAACCTCAACAAAATGTCCCTTTTTGTAGTTAAGAGAAACACATACATGCAAATATCTTGAGTTATTCCAAAATAGGTTTGACACCATACCATGCCTCAAATGGAGTCTTTTCTTCCACTTCCTGCGTAGGCCGTCTAATCAACAAGACAACATCTCCATGATTGTTTTACTTTTTTCCTCACTCACTCCATTTTTTTGTGGAGAATAACGGACAGATAAACTGGTGCTCAATTCAAGCTAGTTCACAAAAAGAATTGAACATATCAGAGGTATATTAAGTTACATTATCGTACCTGGTGACCTGAATCTTGCAGCGTTGATTTTCTATCCAAGCTTTCAACTTCATGATACTTCTCTAGCATCGTTCAATACTACAAACTTCATAAAATAAATCCGGTAAATTCTTGTCAAATCATCCATTAATTAACAAATCTACTTGTTTCCATTGATTGATGATTTATATGTGGGATCGCAAAGATCGTGTGAATGAGTCTTCATCAATCACTTTTCATTTCTATAGACTCCCTCACCAAGTTAAAACTTTTTTAAATGGAATCTAGTAATTTTTTCCCAAGCTGGAACCTTACAATCTGAGGGAGTTTCTCCCCTTTTGGTAAACCATTTACCACATTTTTATATAATCCATTTTGATAAACAATCAAGCTTTGTGAGTGGAAGTGCGCCCCCCATTTTGTGCAATGTTTCCTCGTACATTTTAGCTGGCTTGGAATCTATGTATTCCTTGTTCATGGAACTAAGGAAACCTTTTTTTTTCCCCTTAAATTTAAATTCAAATATTCCTGTCCGTATACATCATTGATCAGAGTACATTTTAAATCATTGAAACACTAATTTAATCCATTTTCTCGGTGTTTCCCAACCATAAATAACTCTAATCATTTGAGGAAAATACAACTTCAAATATAAGTTTTGTGTGACCTTTGTAACTTTCAATCCAAAACTACGGTCCCTTTCTTTGCTCTGAGAGGTATTCCACATTTATAATACTTACAGTTGATTTAATTGATCTATCAAGTCCTCAGGAACAACTTGTTCAAAATCACTTCATCATGTGGTTCGTGCACAACCATTGTTAAACAAGTCACTTTCTTGAATTTTGCAACCGAAAAGGTTGCCACAAATAGTTGAGCTTCTTGTTGTTGTTCTATAATATGTGCTTCATTTTGTTGTTGTAATACCTTCTCTTTGCAGATAATCAACATGGCCGAGCTTGTGGAACTTTCTGCATTTCATATCAAATTTCCTCCAATACTTGATGTATGGATGATTTCTACTCCCACAATGTTTGTGTGGAGGATATTTGCTTTCTCTGTTGTTCTTAATTGCAGAAACACATTAGTCGTTGTTGACTCTTCGTAGTTTCCATGATTTTCTTTCTTTCCTTTTCCTTTGTTTCCCTAGGCACTTGAACCGAGATGAAACTTGACTTGTAAGGCTCCCTCAATGGATCCCTCACGCCTAATCATTCTTTGTTGTTTTTCTGCCTGCAGTGCATGCAATAACTGTTCCAAGATAAGTTTTGACATACCTTTATTTATTTCCAATGAAGCAATAATTTCCTCATATCTCTCTGTAAGTTACAAACTATCTTTAAACTATTCGATTATAATTAAGTTCATTCCAAGAAAAGTTTTGACTATCTTTATGTATTTCCAATGATATATAGCTTGAACATAAGCATAATTGAAAATATGAAGACAGAATTTATTAATTGAACTTCACTTAATAAAATAAGTAGAGGGGCAATACAACTAACACAGAACATGGACCTCTAAAAGACTGTTAACATACCTATAATATAGGCATAATTACAACTAGTTAATAATATAATGATTAAGAGAAAAGTAATCTCCTATTAATCAACCGAATCTATGAGACAATCAAAGCTGATCCTGAAACCAGTAACAACAAAAACATTCTATTTTTGAAAGTAGGTACACGAGTATAACACAATGAACAAACACTTTAAGTTGTGTTATTGATAGTCTTATTGAATTCCAAGATAAAAATGATATGTAAAGCCTAATCAAGAGCCTAACATGAGTGTCTTAAGGTTGTGTCACTGTTTTAAGGTCAAAATAGTGTATATCAGTCATTTAGGAAGTTTAGGAATCAAAACATCAAGGAACGTTCATGTCGTCTGGAAACTAGTCAGAAAATGATGAATTCTTATGGAAGGGTGTCTAACACTTATTAGAGTTAGTTTATTGTAAAAACGTCTGTGTACGACTCCCCTAGGACTAACAAAGGGCTATTGAGGAGGACCCTTACAATTTGGCAAATAGCTGTCAAAAGCAATGCCAACAAACAAGTGCAAATCAATCGATGGGGCATCGCTGGGTCACGTATCAAAATCCATGGGAATCCTATTTTGATAAATCTCTAAACAAAACAACAGATCAACAAGACGGTTGGTCCCTTGGACGTCGTTTGATAAATGGACCATAAACGTTGTCTGGTCTGTGGAGTCCACTGTTTTGCTTCCCTTTTTAAGGTAAGTCAAATTAATTAATTAGATGTTTATTTCATTTTTCAGGGTTAAGGGAGTTAAGTTATCTTTTTATGGCCTATATAAAAACCTAACCTAATTAAACTAACCGAATTCTCATAATTTCCCAAACCCTTATTGCTCCTCTTTCTATTTTTTCTTTCTCCCAAGTAGAAGAACACCATAGAATTCAAGGTCAAGAGGGTTCGAGGGCTACTAAAGTTCATGTTTATACATCAAAATTCATCAATCAACAAGGTATTGATAAAATTCAAGATGATTTTAGAAAGATAACATTCAAGTGGATTTTCTTCCAATATGAAATTGATCTTGTGAATTGCTTTGTTTATGATTTATTTGGATATTATGAGTAGATTAAAATGTATTATAACTCATTATGTTACTTCTTGTTGTATTGGTGTCAATTGTAGAAGATGAACTATTCCCTCCAACAGTAGTGGGTATTTTTAATTGAATGTAGAGTCTTCATTTAAACTTTGGTTTGTTAATAATGTTGAATTCTATCCTTATGGTGTTTATTATGCGAATTAGAGTAGATTGTGATATATTTTAATAAATTAATACTATTTCTTGATTAATTAACCTAGGTTGTGAAGTAGGTTATGAATTTGATATAAGTCTCTAATTCTAGGCTATGAACTAGTGATGGATTGTTGTATAATGATTCAATTGGACTTGTTATTATATTGGTAACTATTATGTGGTGCTATTATAAATTTTTGGGTTAAGTTGTAGGGTTATTTTAAGACCTTGATGATGGCATTGTGAAAGAGATTGAGTGAGTCTTCTGATCTCTATTCTTTACTTCAATTGTATTACTGTTATTAAGGGTGATTATGTTGGCATTTACGTATACCTTATCTTAAGATTGACATTGGTGGTATGATTTTTGAAATGAAAAATGTCTTGAACTATTGATTGTGATTATTGATCGATTTAATAAATATATAAGGATATTTGATAACTTTACCATGTGCCTTCATGCATGATGTGCTAGTAAATGTGCTAACCTCACTTGTATTAATGTGATGAAAGGACAATACTATTGCAGATTCTTTTGATCCTATGATGATATTATAATAAGGGATAGACCCTAATGACCTATATTAAGCTATGATGATTAAATGAATTGGCATATAAAGACATTTTAAAAAGGGACCTCTCAAGCTTAGCACCGATTGAAACTAGAGTGAGGATTGTCCTCTTCCCATATAGGGAAGTAGGATCCGCTAATTACTATATGAGATTGGAGCCTATTGCATGTATCATAAAGATGGGTCCCAACTATATCTCCTAGTTCTTGAACTATGTTGCCCCCATAGGAATACTAGCTAGTGGATCCACGTAGATGCTATGTTCATTTTTTGGTACTACCTTGGAAAGTAGTCCGCCTTTTTCTGTGTAGGGTTCCATGACACCAGGATTCACATTATCTCATGTGGTCTATGTCGGTTAGCGCAAAATATTTAAAAAAAGGTAAAATGAATGAAAGGAATGCACTCTAACTAGGCTTACCTAAGAGGTTTGGCTTAGTCTAGGTAGGGGTATGAGACACTACCTAAATATTGCATTAGTTATCCTTGAGGGAAGTCTTATGATCATGTTCTTATTTATGCTTATGCTTATAATGGTTATGATATACATATGATTATCTTGCATTTTGGTAATATTATATGAGGATTGTTTTCACTTATGAGCGTGTGTTTGGTGTCTAATGCTGAAGCATGACGATATGTACTCTAAATGATATGCAATGAGAAGTTGGACATTAGTTATGGTTCTTGTTGGGTTTACTTGATGTGTAAGGTTATGGGGTCTTACTAAGTCATTGCACTAGTTTACTTTATGAGGGTTCATGAATAATGGTCTTATTTTGTTTATGTTGTAATAAACTCTTATTCATGCTTGCTGATGTCATAACTTCATGATAGAGTTGTCTTTATTATGTCCTCAAATGTGTTGATATGCATATAAGATTGATCATACTTAGTATGGTTTTTCTTGTGATGTGTATGGTCTTGACTTAACGTATATGTCTTATTGATTGGTGTGGTTTTCTGAAGGCATAAGACTTTCAAATTTAAGTGCAATGTTTTAATGAAGTAATTTCCACATATTTTAATGAGGTGTATGCATATGTTATCCATTGCACTAGTTTTACTTTTATGAGGGTTCATGATAAATGGTCTTATTTTGTTTTGTTTGTCAAACTCTATTCATGCTGCTGATGTCATAACTTCATGATTGAGTTGTCTTGATTAGGTCCTCAAATCTGTTGATATGCAAATAAGCTTGAGCATACTTAGTATGGTTGGTCTTGTGATGTGCATTGTCTTGACTTAGCGTATAATTCTTATTGATTGGTGGGGGTTTTCTTGAATGTGCATAAGACATTTCAAAGTAAAGTGCACGGTTTAATAAAATGTACCTTTCCAACATGATTTTATGATGTGTATGCATATAGTATCATACTTAGTACAAGTGATGTACTAACCCTATTTTATCCCTTTTCCGTAGCATCTTAGGTTCCGGTCGTTTAAGGTCTTTTGAGACGAATTTGAAGAAACTTGGAATCCTCACTCATCCAAGTTGGGTAGCTCCACACTTTCCGATGGCAATGCCACAATCAAGCTTTTTTGTTTTTCCTAGTTAAAGACTTCTTTCTTTTCCTTTCATTTACGACAAAATTGTTAGCCTAAAAAAAAAAAAAAAAAATATGTGGCTTATTACATTAATGTATGGATTAGACCAATTTGAATGCTTCTTGTTTTAAATTTCCGCATTTTGTCCTAGAATTACTATCTAACTAAGGGGGGCTAGTCTCGTCCTTATTGGGAAGACGCCGCCCTTACATCGGATGAATCTTTCTTCGACAGATAAGAGCTTAGGGGGTGATCTCCAGATGTGCAATGCGGACAAGAGACCTGGGACCATAAGTGATCCCAAGCTAACCGTGATGGCATGGCATTAGCTTACGAAGATAACAACGCAAATATTGAAACTTAAATTAACTTTGCAGAAGCTACATATCATAGAAGTTATAATAATGGGAAATATCCATCTACTATAATGAATATATGAGAAACTGAGAGTTTAACACAAGAGAATATTTAACTCAAACACTAAGATGAATCTAACTACCAATATACTAGAAATGTTGGGACATGCACCAACTAGATCTAGCAAAATAGAAACTAAAATCCAATCGCAATCAAAATAACTGTCGGATTCCTGAAGATGCGGCTCGCCCTTCCTGTTTTTTTTGAACGGTATATCGGGAATTACTAATTTATGTGTTCATCTGGAATGTTGAGGACCTGACCTACCATCACTACAACATCTAGCACAATTATTGTGTTTAGTACTTGAAGGGTATTGGGCCATTAAGTATAAATTTATAGCTTAAATAAACATTACGACTATACCTAAATGGCCAATGACTATAGATTCTGAGTGAACTGTTGGAGCTCTAAATAACAGATAATAAAACACATTATCTAAATGTGTAGTTCCGATATATCACCTCCATCGAGAGGATCTCATTATACTGGCTAAAGGTATAGAGGCTTTTTGTTGATCACTAAAATGTTGCCTACAAAGGGGACTTGACCGGCTGACCAGGACACTTTTAAGGACAATGAAAAGGGACCGTAAATCATGAAATCGGATGTGATCTTCACTTGGACTGAAATTCTGAGAGTCTAAAATCACGGGTACTCCCACGGTTCGTATGAAGGACAACTGACCATGATAGTTTATGTGGTCTTCACTAGGGCTTTGGTGTGGATGGTGGTTGTCTATGGGTCTCACTAATCCAACCATCACGGACGCAACTACAACTCTTGAAGGTCCTCGTGGTCCTCATTTACAATTTGGGTGTTTGAGGGCTAGGTTTTGGGAGGCTAGTGTCTTAGTCTTCACGGATACCTCCACGGTTCGTTGTCAGGATCACGGCCCGTGAAGGTGCCCTTGGTCTGACCTCTAGTACTGGTTCAGTCCAAGTGAGGAAACAGGTGGGTCAACGTATGGTACACCCTCTCACGAGCTGTGAACCCTGTCGTGGTTCACTACTTTAGGTAGTTTTCTGCAATTTATTCTAGGTGTGATTTTTCGAGATGTTACAATTATAACACAATGAACCAAACAAATTTAGATGTCCTCTTATTGTTTTTATTCAATTGCAGGATTCAACTGGTCTCATTTCATCCCCAACATTTGTTATTTGTCTATTTTGGAAGTACTGCGGTGTGTTTTACTGCCACTGCCAAAAATAGACTTTGGAAATATTTTTCTTTTTAGAGATCAGATGTTCTTGTTCCTTAGGAGAAATATTTTTGCATATCTTGGATGAGCTCTTCTTTGTGCACTAACAGAATTAAACATGTAATTATATTTGAGTAAATAGCTACTATTCATTCTTCATGCGAGCCAAATTTTGCTCTTGCCTTCACTTCTTCGAACTATAAAACCTTCGGGTTATGATACATAAATGTAACACTTTGGGAATGTAAACAACAACTGGAAGTTGAAAAGTTGTAGAAATTTTTTGGTGCACTCATTCTACAAGCCCTTTTACGGACCTAATAATATTTTACAGGCCGTATGAGCAAGTCATTTTTACCTTTCTGGAGTTTAGGAAATTGTTATGTCTTACATTAGATTCCATGAGCCATGAGTATGGCTCATGTACGGGTCTATGGGTGATGGATGAGGCTCGGTTAATAGATATCAGACATGATGAAATTTTGGCATTTTAAATTCTACTCATGGCTTGTACTGGTCAAACAATGAATTGAACAATTTATATTTCTATTACTAGTTGATCTATAGAAATTTGACTATAATTAGTTTATTACGACTTGGTAGTATGGCCTATCAAAGAATGTATGGACCTTACTTGGCCAACGTGGTTTGTAGGCCTAAGGATCCTATCCTTTGGCAAAAGGGTTTCAAGCATCTTCTTAAAGTTCCATCAAAAAACTTTGTTTTTCCAGGTATGTAGGGGCTATTTTCTTTTTCATAGTGCTTGGATTCGTCGGTCGCTCACATCCTACATACATTTAGATTAGTGGAAGAGATAATCTAGCGTTACCCAAGAGTTCCTATGACTTCTGAATTTGTCTTGTGTTTCTTATTCTGATTATTATTTCTTAATGACATACACTAAAACTTTATCATATGCTTCTTTGTGTTGTTACTTTATTATCACATAACCCTTTTGGTGCCAGACTTTTTGCAAGTCCTTTATATGTCCTAGGCAATTACTTTCAATACGACGATTTCAAAATTTAATGTATGTCCAAGTATATTTTAAGTGTCAATTGAGAAGATCACTTATGGTTACAAATGTATTGATTTTTCATGGAGAAAAGTAATTCTATTTTAAGAAGATCATATTTAGTTTTTCAGAAGAGTTTTTAGTCTAAAGATTAGTAATCCTTTAAAGGTTGACTTTTTTGTAATAACCCAATCTAATGAGTTTTATTATATGAGCATTAATACATATGTTTTGGTAATATTATTGAGCACTTATTTGAATAAGAGTTAGGAAAACTTAAACCCTATCACTTGCTCCACCAGTGTAGATAGGATTGTACTGTAATTCGGGTGACTCTTCACCAGCCTCAAGAGGGACTTAAGACAGATCCAAAATTTAAGTTTCCTCCTACATCCCTTGAAGGTATAGGCTGGTTCTGCCAACATGGTTAAGACCTTGTATCATCACGAAACTCTTGCTGATAGTTATTCGTTAGAGAAAGTACCCAAGAAAGTAAATTATTTTTCTATCATTGCATACCTATTTTTAAAGCTTTTAATGATTTTATTTCATACTTGATACTTTTCTTCTATGTTAGTCAGCAATTTAGTTCTTTTAATTTAATTGGATACAGCATCTTCTTCTCAACCAAGATGTATCCACACTTTATCAACTTGTTGGTTACATTGATTTTAGGGTTTGTCGTTTTAATTTTAGGGTTTGTCATTTTGGATTATTGTATTTTAAATTTTTTTAATTCGACTATATGCATCATGTATATCACTTATATTATTTTATGAGAAACATTTATCATCACTAAATAAATAACTCAACCATCACCATATATTCCATTCTCAAACAAGAAATGTTATGTGTACAATCTAGGATAAAACTTAAATATTCAGTATAGCAGAAAAATCTTTCAACCATCACCATAGATTAATATATCAAACAAGAAATATTATGTAAAGTGTTGACACTCAATTTTGGACCTTTATGACTATTATGAAAAATCACGACTTTTTTTAATGATTTTTACTTTTCTAAAGGGTTGTCATATTTCAAGGAGTTGTGACGATAAGCATTTGTTCACACTATGGATTGTTGTCCATAAAATATAGGGGTTTAATGTCACTATTATTTGTAGTTTTTTCAGCTGTGGGCTAGTCGAATTCAAATATATTAATTAAGTTTCTTATGAAGTTTGTTTCATTTCTCAAAGTTTTCTTTCCTAATATTTCATGAAGCTTAAACTTTACTATAAGTTATACTTATTTATGTAACTATATCAATTTCATTTAGCTATTTTAGGTGACATTTTTAAAACTTTGTTAAAAATTCCAACAAAATTGAAAATTGACCTTCTCTTTTGGCCATTATTACAGGCTTTTTCATATAAAGAAAGAAAATTAATTTTAACATCAATGCGACATAACTGCTCTTGTTCCTGTCATGTCCAAACCTCATAACATTGTTGAAATGATTGAATTAATTACATTAGGTTCTTTTGTAATTCACAACGTTTTTCACGCACTATTATATTGTAGTTTTTGTTTTCATTAATAGGGGGGAGGTGTCAAATTCAATACATGAATGGCCTTCTTTAATAGGCTGTGTTTCATTCTTCTCAAGTTTTCTTCTTCCCTCATATCAGAAGCTTAATCTTTATTGTGATTCATAAGTGATCATGTATAGAATTTCAATTTCTTTTGTTATTTGGTGACGTTTAAAACTTTTTCAATTAAGTTTGTGAACTGCAAACTTGGATGCAGCCCGCCCGACTATCTTTCTGAAAATTATGTTAAGCAACATGTCTTTTTATTCTATATTGTTAGGAAAGAAAGGTCATCCTTATTATTATTGGTGGATATTTGTGAGTTCAAGTTCTCACAAAATTATGTTGTTATATTTTAATATGTTATGTGATGGTTTATAATATCCAATTATGAACAATTCCATGTAGGTAACACCTACTGCATGGATCATAATAACATTATTTATTTGTAACTGCATACTTGTCACGCCCTGAGCCTACACCCTGGGCAGGATTGACACTCGTTTACCATTTCTGGCATCGAGTGAACCCTTGGTCAGACTCACTTAACTGGGCAGAAGACAACAATGACACTTATAATGATAAAAGAACTTATATGAACTGAATAATAAACTAACTTGGAATGTCTTAAAGATTTAAACATTCAACTTGGCCAAAATGGCAACTGAAGTCTTAACATAAGAATGAAAATGTAAAAACTATTAAATTACTATTTTCTATGAAGACTCTAAACTGACTTAGATTGAGTTGGGACAAACCCCAAAACATCAAGAGTGCAAGGAGGCTCACCAACTGACTCTGGAGTTCTCAACTGGATCAATGGTGCCTTGGATGCTGATCCTCATTACCTGCGTCTGCATCATAATACAATGCAACCAACTGACATCAGTTCATTGAATATACGAGTATGGGAGTTGGAATTCTAATAGAACATAGGCTAGAAAGAGATTTTGAAAGAACACTTACCTTGAATCTTTTCAACTCATGAATACTTACCAAACTCATTTAATTATAACGAATGTTTAAACAAGTGCAATATAAATAAAAACTGTTTAAAACATGCTTAAACTTTTTGTGCATGCAAAGATAAAGGAAACTCTGACATGTATAGAAAAATACATTGAAATGATGTAAATAAAAATACAATAATTGATATGGGAGTTCTCTAATAGACAACCATCACATAAGAGCTATAGTGATGATACAACGCTCTACCTTACATTGCTTGTGCATCATATACCCGGCCAAAGGTATAAGACCTTAACTGCCTAATGGATCCACTAGTCTATTTTGAAAAAAGTTCATCCAAAAAGTATGACCGTTTTCTACCCATGATGGCTAAATGGTTTAGGGGGCTTTGAGTTGTCTGACTCTCTGCCATATCGATTCTCACTACTACTCCCAAAATATACTGGCTTTTATGTTTCTAAAACATACTGACTTTTGTGTTTTGAGATTAGTGCTCAAAAAGCATAGACAAAGGCTATCTTGGAAATCTCAGTTTCCCTACTTGCAACATTTAGAAAGATATTACGCTTTTATAAAAACTAGCACGAATGCTCTATGGAAATCTCAGTTTCAATTCTTGTTTAAATCTGTAAAAACTTCTTTTAAACCTCTTTGGTAATATATAGTCTCCATGTACTTGATTTAAAGAAATAATTTGAAACTTCACTATTTAATAAACACAAAACTTATGTCTTAAAACAATGTTAAAACGGTTGTAAAAGACTTATGAAAACTGTAAATGACTCCTCTTATTTAATTATTATTTTCTCTTAACTGGACTCTTAAATGACCATTGAATTGAATTATGGATTCAAGGATTAAGTTTTCTGTTTAGAAAGATATTATGATGTTTAGGAATGATTCTAGATAGCTAAACATGGAAAATATCTGGAAATCAATATTTGGAGGTAGGTTCGCGACGCGGAGGTTTTTTTTTTTTTGTTCTGAAAACGTCTTTTGAGATAGAACATTTTGTGTCAGCTCCGCGACACTCATATGAATTTCGGATTCTGGGAAAAGGTCGCCAAATGCGCTCCGATGTCCAAATTTTGCTAATTCATGTTTCTACTTCGTTTTTCTTCCCTTATTCCCCGAAACTTGGTTCTTTTTCCTAAATCACTCTTACTACAGACACCCAAAAAATGTACCTAAGAACCTAACCCAAAACGATCCCATAATGCGACGAAACAAACACAAAAACTTCACAACTCAGGCAATTCAAGAATATCATATGAAATCAAAAGTAGCCATCTAGATCATCAATATTTTAATGCTTTTATGATGAATACAAACTGAAATAATATATTTGGCACATGGGAGATCCCTATATTATGAGAGCCTCAGATACCTTGATAGGGATCACCCTCGATGAATTCCACTTATAAAGCTAGACTTCTAAGGCGCATTCTGACTAACTTATTCCCTTTTCTTTCTTCTTCTTTTTCTTCTATTCTCTCTCCAAGCCCTAGTGTAATTATGATTTTTTCCAAGTTTGTCTGTAAACTTATTTTTTATCTCTCCTATAAACCTCTAAAAATAAATAGGAAATTAATTAGTGAAAAGACTAGTTTTCCCTACCATAAATCTGGATTGGGACTTTCACAATCCAACTACCTAACTCCCGAAGGGCATAACTCAGTCATAAAATATCAAAATTGCACAAACTAGGTCGCGTTAGAAATATCTTTCCAGGGTCTTTCCAACTAAATCAATAAATATCTATTACACATCATCATCTAGAAGTTATGACATTTGAAAATTATAAAATCTCACTTTCTTAACTTATATAAATTTTCTAGATTTTTCCTTTCTCTTTCCAAAAATGATTATTTTTAGTTTCTTAAACATTTCAAGTTGCCAGATGTCACAATACTGTAACCATAACAAAAACTACAGCTCAATTTCAAAAAAATTGGAGTCGGTGATATAAAAGTTAAGCAATAGCAATGACTATTATGAGACAATGAGAAAAACCATTCATGATACGAATTATTTTAGAGTCATTTTTTAACATATACATGATATGACATTCTCTAATAAAAAAAGATATTAATGGAGGTTAATAAGGAAGGAGCCGAAGGTCCTTCATTTGAATTTAGTTAATTATGTTTTTGTATGGACGTAATGTTCCACTTTACCTGGGATATTGTTGTTCTAAGCTTTTTGGTCTCTTCTTTATTGTATGATGTTGTTCTTTATAACTTTTTGGAATTTTGAAAAGTTCATTATTTCATACATACTATTTTCATGGAGATTTTCAGAGACTTCTTTCTTCTTTCTTATCCAAAATTCTCTCTATGACTCATATTTTTAAACGACAAAAACGAAAATTAAATAGAAAATAGCCTTTATTATTTCATAGAATGCTTTGCGTTGAGAAAAAATGTTATTGACAATGTAGCGTGTGTATAAAAAATATGAATATTACAAATGAGCATATGTAGTCTTCATAAAATAGATCAATCTCATGCGAAGCACAAGTAATTTACCTAGTATATGTATAAAGGAGAACTGTAAGACCACCTATGTGGAGCCACCATAAATAAGGATTCCCTTTTAATTTATTTTATTTCAAAAATTACTCTTCCCCTTTCATGTAAAGTTGTGCCTATTATGAAAAGTTGTTCCTTTTTATGAAAGGTTTTAACCTTTCAAAGGTTGTGAACTTTTGCGCTAGATTTGTAACCTTTTAGATAAAGTTGTGACTTTTATGAAGATGTTTGTAACTGTTTATGAAAAATGTTACTGTTTTTATTTGAAGATTGTGACCTTTCCTCAGGGGATTTGACATCTTCAAAGAGTTGTACCTTGTCGATAAGAGTGGGACAATAAGTCATTGGGTGTCTGCACTTCCCTTATGGTTGTGTCATAAACCAGGACTCCATCGTGGTAATAATTTAAAAACACGGAAACTGGTTGAACTAGTGTGTTCTTCCTCTCTTCTTATAGGCAATTAAAGAGTTCTGTGACCGGTTGCTCAAGTTGAATTTCTCAACATGACAACCATTTTTTTGTATCATGCAGGTATGTGAATAGAATCTTTATATTTTGAAATGATCTATTCCTTTAAACATGTTGCTAGAGGAGAATAATTTCCTTAAGGAGACATTGTGCGTTCAACGGGCTTGATTTTTTCCATTGAGTTTCATTCTATTTTTGAAGATCCTGGCATATTTTCTACAAACATTAATTATTCTTATGTTACTAATTGTTGCTTTTAATACATGCTTTGAACTTTGTTTTTTACGTTTATGAAAAATTATTGTTATAAGTCTTTGTTTAAGTGCCTATTAATATAGAAACAAATAATTGGTATTCACACAAAGACATTTCTCTACTTAAATTGGGTTTCAAGGTTACCATCAAGAGACCTTTCAAACAACACTTTCTCAGTCACCACGTCATTCTTTCACATAAAGGATGTATTTTATTGTTCTTTAAACAGATCGGTGATAGCTGAATAACTGGGGGCGATAGCATATCCAATTGTTTGGGGTTTTTATATGTTGTTTTTGATCTATTTTAACTAATTTTGCAGTGGATACTTATGATACATGGAGGGTGTGCAAAAACCGGAACCGACTATAACATGAAGCCCGATCAAAATGTTATATTGGGTTATTGGATTTTAATGGGGTTGTAGAAGAAAATAATTATTGGTTTATTGGATCGGTTTTGTTTTCCTATGTGGGTTATGTCGTGTAGAACCGATAACCCGGGCAATAAGACTATAGTTCTTTAAGCTACATTACCCTTCCTCAATCTTAAATATACGACGTAATCTCATAAGCTAATACATAAGAGATTTAATTATTTAGCTTTTCAGTCTATCTGCTTTTTGGGTTGGAAACGTTTGTAGAACGGGTTTGTTGTTATCTGGTGGATCCAGCAACTGTTCAAGATTGTCTTGCAGGGGTTGAAATATTTTGTTTTAGTTTGTAAGTTCTAGTTCGTATTTTCTAGTGTGAGAGCTTTGTCCCAAATTGTTGTTGATGTTAGTAATTGGGTCAAACTTCAAATTTCTTATATTATGTTTTGGCGGTAAATGGTGGTAGCATGTACATTATAACATACGTTCTATTGATATATTATTTTGATCGAGCATTTTCTTATTGGTTAACCGGAAACGAACTGATAACATAAAACTGATAAACCGATAAAAAAACTTTCTCATGTATTTGTTATTGTTGAGGGTTAACATATTTAAAAAAACCCGAAAAACCGATAAAGGTCGAACCGTTATGTAAAAACGACCCTAAAAACGGACCGATGCACCACCTTAATGAGTACATTATGATTTAAATTAATTGAAGTTTAGTTAATTTGTTTTGGTGTGTTATTAAAAAAATTGGAACTTTTCTAGTTAGAATAATTTGTCATCATCACTGAATATTTCATAGTTTACTCTCTTTCATATATGTTTTTTCCGGTTGTTTTCTTAAAATTGTAATGTTATTTTTTTTCGTTGTAATGTATATTATCTCACTTGGTACAGCATATTTCTGTTCTTATAATGATTTTTCGTTTTTTACGCGTCCATCATAGCCTCGGATCTTCAAAATATTTTTGGTGTGAGTTTATAAATTATTTTTAGTGCACACTAACTTGGTGAAGAGCTATTAAGCAAAACCCTACGTCAGACTAAATACTAATATCTTAAACTACAAAAATATCTGTCTTTCATGATAGATTTGCGTTTGTCCTGCATGTCTCAAGTAATGGTGATCGTGGTTGAAGTTATCGGTGGGTGTAGACTAACTTTTAATTTTTTTGAAATTTTCAAGAATATTTGCTTTTATCCTGAGGTATAATCACCCATTTTTCTCGTACTTGTACTTTGTTCATATGAAATAATTATAATAACATAGGCATATTAGGGTTTTTTGAACCGTCATAATCCCTTGATGAAACATCTAGAAGGTCTTTCAACGCACAGTGGGATTGAAGAATATGATCTCTAAAGGAATCAACAGATATTATTATTTATAGGTTGTTTCCAGATTTATTTCTCCTTCTATAAATTTGTTTAGAGTAACAAGTAACGCATAACGAAACAGGGAATGCTGGGTCACCTCACAGGAAAGTAGAACTGTCTCTAAAAAAAATCATTGTAGTTTTTGTTGTTCGGATTATCATTTATTCCGGGTCTTAGCTTATTTATAACTAATGAATGATATCAAAAGCTTATGTAAGGGAGAGCAATTAAATTATGTAGCAAAAATATAAAAAGGAATGTTTAATTTCTAACATTAGAAAAAGGTCACCACTGCAGATTTTCCAAGACCATTAGATTATTAAACATTGTTTTTTCGATAATCAAAGGGACACAAGTATATAGACGTACCAAGAAGAGGGCTTAGCCTTAGGACACTTGCATATGGGGTCTACGTAAAATAAAAGGGAAAGGGAAAATCCTCAGGCTGTCGGTTGTTAACCCAGCAACATATGCTGAAATACTCTCCTTGGTATTATACGCCAATACAAAACTATTCAGAGAATTGCTATAAACTTGATGAAGAGAAGTGGTTAACAAAAAGGAAGAGAAGTGGATCTTAGAAATCATTGGAATGTACTTTTTCACAAAAACTTAAAACCATGCATTCGTCATTAGTCTGTTTTCCTTTTTCTTATGAGTTAAGGTGGTTGGATTGCACCATGCAGCTGTAAACAATTGTGAACAGGTACTGCACATATGTCAAACAATCGCACTTCCATTTCAATTTTCATCAAAATTTACCATAGATAAACATAGTATTGGTGGTGCTACTAATATCCCCTTAAGCTATTGGCGAAAGAAGAGAAACATGGCTGAGAATAGTGTACTTTAATCATAGTGTAAACACCAAACTTTTAAGAGTAATTGATTAAAAGAAGTGGATTATATATACGGTATCCGTTGTTATGGTGCTGAATGAGGGTAGCTTATCAATTGAGAAAGGAAATGAGGAGGACATTGCATTGGGATGTTGTGGCAAATTTTTTTCGACTTATGGTCCTTAATAGTGATGCAGGACGTTGGGTTTTCACTTGGGACAATCCAAGTTTATAAAGGTGTCCCCGTATTTTTCTACACACGAGGTCATTTTATAACTCGAATATAATTTTTTTCAGATTTGATTATTCTGATATATATATATAGTATATTATATATATATAGATATATATTTAGGGATAAATTATGTGAGCAGGTGGGCGAAGAATTAACTAGATATGCGGCAAGTAGAATGACCTAATAATGAGAAGTTAGTAGTAGTGATGGAAAAGTAACCTTTATTAACTGACAAGCCTCGGTCATTATAGTCTCATGCGATTGCGGGCTAATATAGTAATTCTTTTCCATTCCCCAGAATCCAATCACCTCCTTTATATACATATATAATATATATATTATATTATACCACGTATTATGGAATGATCGAACAAATCTATAAAAGTCAAATGATAAGAACCGAATGATATGGTGAGGTTATGAGCCTTGTGAAGAAAGCTCGAATTGACAACTTTAAAACATGGTAGTGAATCGATCCCTGCTACCTAAGTAAAGGCCTACCATTTCCGAACGAACATGCCATCCGGCCTTCTTAAAGCATATGCCATCCTCATTTACTTTTTAAGATGTCCTATCTTTACCACTTACGCCATCACTTACAATGAACTTATCTAATTCTCACTTGTATTAATTAGTTCCCTCGTGGGTCACGCATTATGAAAACAATCATTCAATCCTACAAGCAAGATTTAAACTATGAACCCCCTCCATAAAGGAAATAGCTGCATATGTGAAGAACGCAAAATGGTCACATCTCATACCACCGTCGAAAAACAGTAGTAACAAATACTATGAGTCTTGGGATAAAATCCCATGTCAAAACATCTTTGAACCAAAGATAAGAACTTAAGTAATTGTTGAGCACTCACTGAAAAACGAAATCTACTTGAACCAAACAATAAGACCTTAAATGTCAATATGTAGGAAGGGAGGGGAGGGGGGGGGGGGGGGGAGGGGGGCGCTAATATTTGAAAGTGTCGTACATCGGGAGAAAACATTGACCACCATAAAACACGGATGTCATGTCATACCGATATCATAGAATTTGTAGACACTCGAGAGTAGTAATGTTGTATCAAGAAGTACAAACATTTAAACCAAAGGCTCCATTTAGCATTGTAATTCTTAGACCCTTAACATTTCAAATCAAGCAACAGGCTCTACTTATATTAGGGGAGGACCCCTTTTAGGGAAAAATATGAAAATCCGTCCTCTCAATGCCTAACAATTGTAGAGAGACTTTAATACCTTTTTTTAGGATCTATACTAACAAAGACATTCTTATATGAGGAATTCAAGACCAATACAATCTCCAAATGTTTCCAATTATATTTAGGACGTCATTAAGGATCACAATTCATATGGAAAAGTTTTCAGGTCGCTCAGGGGGGCAAATGCCCAGGGGGGAGCAAACTTTTCAAACCAAAAAAATGATTATAAAGGAAGAGTTGACAAGAAATCCTAGGTATTCCTTACTTAAACAAGGAACTCTTCAATTACTTCCTCCGACATATATTTAAGATCAATGAGGTTTAGGACTTCCTATCAGTATGTTGTTGATTCCCAAAACATTGACCACATTGATCATACGCAAGCTACTCAAATTCACTTACAAACCTCTACCCCATAATCAGTCACGACCAAATGGCTAACCTCTAATGATATACATACATAATCTAAAACATAATCGATACCTGGATAGAAAATACATAGTTCTTTCCAAAATCAAAACAACTTTGTTATAACATAAAAAATCCATTTCTAGAATTTAAAAGGGAAGCTTTCCCAAACTCGATAACGTTAGGAACAAAGTCACTCAACTAATTAGAGTCACTCAAAAGAATGAGATTCATACTGGCCTAACCTAAATCCCTTTAATTTTAACCCCAACTCTAACAACATAAAGGGTAATGTATTGTGATTCAATATATTAAGTTGTTCAAGATTGGATGCATATGAAACGGACTTGGCAAGATCAACAAGAAAAATCAAAATCATCGCTAAACTCACTAAGATAAATGGAATCAATAATAAAAAATGGGTGAATGAGTTTAGATTTGGTACTTTGTATGAGTATAGGTGAGTTCATCAAAGATAAACTGGGGTATGCACAGTTGGTGAAAACAAGAAATCGTTTGCGCACAAGAGAAAATCATTCCAAGTCGAATTAGTAATGCAGATGAACTAATTTTAAATTTTTAGCATTCTATAGAAAAACACGTGCTCCTATTCGCCATCCATTTAAACTAATTAGCGATAAAAGTGTGAATGAAATTGACTTGAATAACCATTGATTCAGAATTTAGATACAATATAATTTTTGTTCTTCCCTTTTGTGGCAAAGTTTTAAATTTAATACCATGTTGAAACATATTTCAGATTTAGGTTACTAACGATTTGTGTTTGATTTTCTCCACTTCAAAATTTCAATAAGTCTCTACTAGTTTATAGACATATAGATGTAATAATCGATACTATGGTTGTAGGTATATTGCTTTCATGGCCATAACTTAAATTCGGTTGGTTAAGTATCATGTACCTGAGAAAGCAGTAATAGAGCTCGCAGTGAAAAAAGGCAAGAGCAGCGTCCGGTCGAATCAGTTTGACATTTTTCTGGAATTGACCTAAGGTTTTTTTTTTTGATGTCTCATATGATAAAAAAAAAAGTGGCATAACTATTTTTCTTTGTCATCTTAGATTTTGTTTAGATATCGAAAAGGTCTTAAAAGTAGATATTGATACCTTATTAGTAAATATGGAGACCCGTAGAGAGTGATACTTCGTCGACTTCAATAGTGACGCAGCAGAATGAGACAAGAGAATCTAAGAAAACAATTAATTAGAGTTCTGTTTTCATAGATCCAGATCTAGATGATTGATTAGAATTTCTTTTTTATAGATCCAAATCTAGATTATTGTTTCAAATTTATTTTTCATAGATCCATATCTAGATCATGGCCTTAATACCATTTATGTGTTTCAATCCATCGAATTTGGATTTAACTAAATGAAGGAAAACGTTACCTATGTTTTTTGTAAATGATCCTGATGAGATGTTAACGATAAAGTTGTTTCATCCTCTAATCTATTATGAAGAGAAGTTCGCTTTTTCCCTCATAGAGCTTAGCAGTATACTTCCTCAGCGTACAATTAAGATTATAATCGTCTAGACGAAAGATGAACATTGGCGTAGCTAGATGAGTTATAAGTGCATAAAGTTCATCGGCGAAGAAGAAGGAAACAGTGTGGAACATTAGCAGTGAATAGTAAAAAGTTGGAGGAAATGAAAATTTTTAGGTCAAACTTTAGAGAGAAGCGTCACAAAAAGGTTAAGTGCCACAAAAATGGGCTTGGTTAGTGATGTTGGCCCAACACAACTCGTTATTTGGATAGGGTTCAAGCAATACTTTTTAACTCAACTATACCTATATTTGATGTCTTTTAATGGGTACTTATCAGGGGTACAGATGAAAACAATGTAACACACACTACTATTGTTCCTAAAACATTGAATAAAACAAATTTTCAAATTATAATTTCTTTCAGAGTTTTGTTGCAAATATATGTATCTAACGGAGAAAAGATATGTATTTTTTATATACGCAGGTTAAGAGTATACATATTTGGGGCAGTTAATAACAAGAGTATAATTTAATCACAAAAAATAAAGAGTAATCCACAATAATAAAGTCTTTGGAGGATATCGAGTATCCTAAAGCTAAAGTTAATATATAAAAAAAAATTCAAATTCTCTCCTTAAATTTAGTTCGTTACTATATTTTATTTTGTTTCTTCTATTTAATTAATATTTCATTCTAAATAGGGTGTATTCTTCGTTTTGTCAAAATCATTGTATCTGAGATTGACAATGACATATAGTTGTGGTGTCATTATATCTGAGATTGACAATGACATATATTTGTGGTACATACACACATAAACTTGATTTTTGAAATTATATATAATGGTTATAAAATTGGTGAAATTATTCTAAAGGAGTTGATTCACTTAAGCTTTTTTCAAAGCCGAAGTCTCGAAAATGATTATCCATTCAGTTTTACCAAGATATAGGAGCTGACTTGAGTCCGTATAGAGATTTGTTTAACAGATAAACCATATCTTCATTACCTCGTACGTTGAACCCTTATGGCTGCTCAACATATATTTCTATATGTAGTATACCATTCAAGAAAGCAAACTTCATGTTCATTTGAAAAATCAATTTTTCTGTGCCACAATAGCCGAAAGCATACGAACTTCTGCATAGCTTTTCACCACCAATCTAGCTTTGTGCTTGTTTACCGAACTATGTTGATTTAACTTTTTTTGAAAAATCATTTAACTCCAATAACTTTTCTATATTGGGGTCTTTCCACGAGCCTCCTAATTTGGTTCTTTTCTATCATGATTAGCTCTTCCTTCATTGAATTTTTCAAATTTTAATCCATTTTTGCTTCCTCATATCCTGTTGGTTAAAAAAAAAGCAACATTGCATCTCTCATAAATATCATTGCGTGACCTGGTTTCCCTAATAGGTTGATCATCCACCAAGTCATCATAATCAAGTTGTGAATTGTTGTTTTTAAGTCGAGACTCCTCATTCCATTCCCATTGATCATCCTCATGGAATTGAACGTCTTTACGTACCCTAATCTTGTCTGATTGAGGTTGAAAGATCCTATAAGCTTTAGAAAATAAGCTATAGCTAATGAAGATTCCCAAATCTTCCTTCTTATCTAGTTTGTCTCTCTTAACCTTTACTACAGAAAATAGGCTAATTTGCAAAGGTTAATTTATGGAATTTTAAAAAACTCCATTATAAATCATTTTGTAGCGTTTATTTTAACCCATGGGATATAATTTATTTTGTGACAGTTTTACTGCGGGGGCTTGTGATAACCTTTGCAAATTGCACCAATTTGTGAGGTGTTGTGAACGCTACAATTTATTATAATTTGAAGCAGTTTTATTGTGGAGGTTTGTGTTAACCTCTGCAACTTACATCAAATTGTATACTTTCTAAATGCCCCAATTCATAACAATTTGTTACACATGTAAAAAATAGGAAATAAGTAAAAAAAAAATATGAAAAATATAAAACACTTTAGTAAACAAGGTAATTATAGAAAGTAGAAATACAACTGATTTTATACATTGCATGTTTAATTAGTATGAGAATAGTGAATTCAGTTTTAAATTGAATTGCGGTATCAAAGTAAAAATAATTTAGATATTTAAGTTCATTCTTTCAAGAGAGTAAAATAATAGATAAAAGTGTTACTCCTATCATATGTAATTGAGTGGTTAAAATAAAATATTTATTGAGGCGTGCAATATATATATATATATATATATATGTATATATTACACACAGACACTAAAGTAAGAGGTAAATTTATATGATGACAATTACATGATGATGATCACTATGTCAGTAAAGTTTAATATATTTTCATGAGATTAATATTTCAAAGAAGTGATTTTGGATGTGCAGTCATACAAAAATTAGTTAAGATAAAAAAAAAAAAAACCTTCACTATAAGGTGCTAGTAGCACGTTTTGACTTTAAAATGAGAAATCATGTGAGATGATATGGGTATCATTTATTTTAAATAAGATTAAGATGTCAAAATATTAATATAATTAAGTTGTGCTTTTAAATTTTAATATTTTACTTTAAAGACATGTTTTGAATATTAGGATGTTTTATTGAGACCCAATTACTATATGGTTAAGATTATTTTTACATATGAATGTAAAAAATTTCTTTATCCAAAAATTAAATATAAATTTATTAAAATTTAAAATTCATCTTATATTATATCAACAAAATATTATTATGTTAAAGCATATATTGTGTTTTGTGATTAAAGAAAAATTATAAACTCAAATCACTATAATTAAATTACAGCTATTACCTTTTTTACATTTCTTTGATGTGAAATTACTTGTTAAAGTTTTTACTTTAAGTTATCAAATATGTTTACTAATTGTGTCAATTTGTCATGAATTATGATTTATATTCTTTTGTAACTCAAATATTTTAAGTGTAGTCTATGTTATTAATGGCAAAACTCAAGTTTCATAATGACGAGAGTTAGTTGGTTTGATGGCAAGCACCCCTCACTTCCGACCCAAATATTTATTACTTCGAGTCACTAAGGGATCAAAAGGGGTATATTGAGTTGCGAGTTCAAGTCCCCAAAGGATAAAAAGGGATCGGAGCCCCCAGGGAGAGTAAAAATAATTTTTAAAATTGGTAAAAAAACACTTAAAACAATATAAATAAGAATTGAGACTTATATTTGCGAGTTTATAAAAACCCTTTAGAGAGTTAGTTATCAGTTTTAAATATAGTACGGATTACGAATTACCACAAGTTGATTTCAAAAACCACCACAAATTGCATATTCATTATGTGGTGGACGTAATGGAGGCTCTATTAAACCATAACAAATATGCTCGCCGAATAGGTAATTGTGGCAGTTTCTAAATAGCCTCAGTTATTTTTATGTGCGTGAAAAACACCCACAAATCGATTAATTTTTTTTTTTTTAAATTAAAACAAAACATCAACAAAAATTACACTTTTTTGTAGTTAAGGAAAAACATAGACATCAAATAGCTAAGTTATTAAAAAAAACGGTTTGACACCAGACATGTGTATCAAGGAGAGTCTTCCCTCCATGCCAGCGTAGGCCGTCTAATCAACAAGAAACATCAGTGTTTGTCTGCTTCAACCCAAAAATCTTTGGTAGATACTTCCATCCAATAAGCATCTCGAACTTCTCCATGATTGTTTTTACTTTTTCTCTGTCTCACTCCATTTTTGCTGTGGAAAATAAGGAACAGTAAGCGGTGACTCAATTAAAATTAAAAATTCTTTACAAAAAAGAATGAAAATATCGATGGGATATTCAGTTAAAATCATCAGACTTGATGATATGAATTATTGCAAGCCTGATTTCTATCCAATGCTTCAACTCACTTTAATAATGCCATTCAACTTCAGACTAAAACTTCATAAAATAAATCCAATACATTCTTGTCAGATAATCAATTAAGATAAAATAATACTTGCTGCCATTGAGTGATGGAGTTCTTTGTGCACAGCTAATATCGATGTGAATGAGTTGCAAATTTTCTATAGCTTACCAAGTGAAGCTTTTAAATGGAAGTCTAGTAGGCTTTCCAAGCACGCTAGCCCTACAATTTGAGGAGTTCTCCTCCAAGTTTGGTTAACCATTTACATTTTTTCTCCTTTGCATAAACACTCAAGCTTTGTTATGGAAGTGCCTTAACCTTTTGTGCAATGTTTCTGCTACATTGGGCTTGCTTGGAAAATCTAAGTGTTGCTCGTTCAATGGATTCAAGGAAAAAAATTATCTTCAAACAATAATTTAAATCCATTTTCTAGGAGTTTCCCAACATTCAATAAACTCTGATCAATTTGAGGAACAAATAAAACTTCATATATAAGTTTTGTACCTTTGTAGCTCTCAATTTCTACGATCCCTTTTCTTTGATCGGGGAGGTATTCTACATTTCTAATCCTTAGTCTTGATTTAGCTTATCTATCAAGTTCTCTGAAAAGCTTTTCATCACTGGTCATGTGGCTCATACAACCATTTTCAAAAAGCCAACTTTCACTTGAATTTTTGCCCCCAAAAGAGGTGTCCACAAATCGTTGATTTTCTTCTTATTGTTTTACAATACCAAGCAGCCTTTCAGAATAATTCTTATGTTCATTTCCAATGATATTAATAAAATTTAACAGCAATAAACTGAAATATGAGGAATAAATTTTATTGAACTTCAAGTTAATTAAATAAGTACAGGGTCAATACAAATAAAACACAGAACATGGACTACTAAAAGACTCCTAAAATGCTTATAAAATAGAAACCAGTAAAACTAGTTAATAGTATGATGACTAAGAGAAAGCTAATCTCCTATTAATTACCTGAATCTATGAGCCAATCAAAGTTGATCCTGTAACCAATAAAGCCAATAACTTTCCCTATTTGAGAGTTTGTACATGAGTATAACACAATGAACAAAAACATTAAGATGTGTTATTGGTAGTCTTATGTAATTCCAAGATACAACTGATGTCATTCAATCCACGACCCCTGTTGAGAGACTATTTTGATAATAAATTTATGTATTTATCGCCTTTTGTAAAAATAGACTTTGGCAACTTTTGAGCTCGGTTACTTCTGTTTCTAACAGGAAGAAATTTTAGTTTATCTAGAATAAAATAATCTTGATGCACTAAAAAAAACAATACTTCCACTTATTCAGAGTCAATACCTAACTTGACAATTTTTGCTCTGAAATCTTCAAAATTTAGCACAGTATCACAGAAAATAATGGTTTGGCGGATTTTATGTGATGGTGTTCTAGATAACGATAAAATATGAGCAGATATTGACATGGATGAAGAATAAATGGTATTTATTGAGTCATATATAACTACAGGTGTTTCTTCTGTCAGAGCACCAACACTATTTCATCCTAGATATGTTAAAATTCCTACCTTCAAGGAATGAGAAGAAATCAAGATCTAATAAGGAAATGTTGCAAAATTATTTTAGGTTTGAGGTGATGAGCATATAAATTTACTAGGAAAATTGACTACAAAAAAAGTCCCGCACTCTAGCCACAGCTGAACCAACATTCATTTCCTTGAATTGGAAACCTCTGATTGTTATGGTTTGAAACACTTTAAGCCAAAATCTGAACAATATTCCTGAACTTTGCATTCGAAACATCAAGTCTGGGACTGGATGACCTGAGTTTGCATTCCTGGCATTCAAATTCCTAGTGTTAGCTCTACGAGGAAGCATGATCACTGGGACATAGAATGTCAAGTTACAATAGAATTATATCATACCTTACGCACGGTAAGAGTAACAAAAATAAAGATTTTTCCTAAAACACCTTGCAGCTTCCTTTTCATTAATTTTTTTGCACTTCACATCCATGAAAAATACCATTCTTAGTGCGTCTCTTCAGACACCTTAGAAAACATAAAACTAATACTCTGATACCAAGTTGGTCATGCCCTGAGATACCCACGAGATGCGTGTAATACTCCGGAAGTCTAAAGCCTAATCTAGATCCTAACATGAGTGTCTGAAGGCCATTTCACTGTTTTAAGGTCAAAATAGTTTATATAAGTCATTTAGGAAGTCTAGGAATCAAAACGTCAAGGAACGTTCATGACGTCTGGAAACTAGTTCAATGAGGTGCTAGTGTGCCTTAGCCTATTTCACTACGTTTTAAGAGTTCGAAAATGATGAATTTGGTGGAAGGATGTATAAAACGTATTAGATTTATTTTATAGTTGAAACGTTTGGGTACGCTCCCCAAGGACCAACCAAGGGATGTTGAGAAGGAACTTTGCAATTTGGTAAAGAGATACCAAAAGCAATTTCCACAAACAAGTGCAAACAAAGGATCGGGGCCAATCAATGGGGTGTCGATGGTAACATAACAAAAGACATGAGAGTCCTGTTTTGAAAAGTATCTGACCAAAATGACGGACCAACAGGATTGTTTGTCCCTTCGCCGTTGTTTGACAAACGGACCGTAGACGTGGTCTCGTCTATGGAGTCCACTGTTTTGCTGATCTTCGTAAGGCGACGTGGAATTATTCAACTGGTGGTTAGTACTTAGTAGGGGTTATTTTAAACGGAGAGGTTCTATTTAAGTTGGTTAATGACCTATATAAGAAAACCTAAACCTAATTAAACAAACACCTAACCTATTAATTTCCCAAACCCAAATTCATCCTCCTTCTCTCTTCTTTCTCTCTCCCAAGTAGAAGAACACCATAGAAGTCAAGGTAAAGAGGTTTCTAGGGATACTAAAGGTCAAGTTTATTTATCAAACATCATCAATAAACAAGATGTGAAATTTCTTTCACCTTGGGGATCTGTTTCCCAAAAGGGTTACTTCAAGATGCTTTCAGAAACATGAAATTCAAGTGGGGTTTCTTCCAATACGAAATTGATTTAATGAATTTCTTTTTTTTATGATTTTTTAATATTATGAGTAGATTAACATGTATCATAACTCAATTATGTTACTTCTTGATGTATTGGTGTCAATTGTAGAAAATGACATATTCCCCTTAACCTTATTAGTGATTTTGAATTTAATTATAGTATTGACTTAATTGGTTTGGTTAGTGTGTGAATTACTATCCAATGTTGTTATTATGCTACTTATGAGTAGATTGTGATATATTGTAATTCAATTATGCTATTTCTTGAGTAATCAACGTTGGTTGTGAAGTAGGTTATGAATTTGACCTAAGTCTCGAATTCTAGGCTATGAAATGGTGATGGTGTTGTATAATGATTCAATTGGTCTTGTCATTATGTTTATTAATATTATGTGTTGCTATTATACAATTGTGGGTTAACTTGGAGGTTTATGGTAAGACCTGAAGATGGCATTGTGAAGGAGATAGAGTGAGTCTTGTGATATCTATTCTTTACTTTAATAGTGACTACTTGTAATTAAGTGATGATGTTGTATTGAAGTATACAATATATTAAGATTGATAGGGTTGATATGATGTTGAATTGAAATGTCTTTAACTATGGATTGTGAGTTGTTTGCTATGATTTAATTGTTATAGGAGGGTCAAACTTACCAAGGTTGGATTATGATTTTTTTTATGTAAAATGTTCTACATCACTGTATGGAATTGTATGACGTAAATAACTCTATGAAATTCTTATTGATCTATAATGATGATGATTATATAAGGTATAGACCCTATAACCTACATTAAACTATAATGATTCATAAGGGCATAAAAGACATTTCAAAAGGGACTCTAGCTTAGCACCAACTGAACTAGAGTGAGAAGTGTCCCTTCCCACATAGGGAAGGTAGGATCACTATTGTACTTATGAGATAGGAGACTATAATGCATGTAGCATGAATAGGGTTCCAACTACATCTCCTAGTTCTTGAACTATGTGCCCCCCATAGGAATACTAGCTACTGGATCCACCTAGATGTTATGTTCATCTTTTGGTACTACCTTGGCAATTAGTCCGCCTTCCTTCGGTGTAGGGTCCATGACACTGTATTCCACATTACCTCATGTGGTCTATTGTCGGTTAAGGCAAGATGTTCCCAAAAAGGTAAAATTAACTAAAGGACTGAACTCTAACTAGAATGACCTAAGGGGTTTATCTTAGTCTAGGAAGGGGTATGAGACTCTACCTACACATTGCACTAGTTAGCCTTGAGGAAAGTCTTATCATGATGTTCCTATATATGTTTATGCTTATAATGGTATATTATATGTATATGATGATCTTGCATATTGGTGATACTATATGAGTATTGTTTTCACTTATGAACATGTGTTTGGTATCTATTGCTAATGTATGATGATATATACTCTAAATGATATGCTATGAGAAGTTGGACATTGGTTATACTTCTTGTTGGGTTTACTAAAATGAGTAAGGTTATGGAGTTTTTCTTAGTCATTGCACTAGTTGACTTAATGAGGGTTCATGAGTAATGGTCTTACCTTGGTTATGTTTTAATGAACTCTTATTCATGCTTTTTGATGTTATAACTTTATGATAGAGTTGTCTTGATTATGTGCTCAAATGTGTTGATATGCATGTTGGCTTGACTATACTTAGTATGGTTGGTCTTATGATGTACATGGACTTGACTTAATGTATATGTCATATTGATTGGTGTGGTTTTCTTGTATGTACATAAGGATTTTCAAAGTAAAGTGCATGCTTTAATGAAATGTCCCTTGATAGCATAATTTTATGATGTTTGTGCATATCGTCTCATACTTAGTACAAGTGGTATACTTACCCCATTTTTTCCTTTTGCCCCAACATTTTAGGTTACAGTCATCTAAGGGATTTTGTGACAACTTTGAAGCACGACTTGAATTCTCATTCATCCAAGTTGGGTAGGTCCTCACTTTCCGAGGGCAATGCAGCTATCAAGCTTTTGGTGCTGTTTTAGTTATATGACTTCTACTTCTTTACTTTTCAGTTGAGTACTAAACATTGTATAGCCTATATATGGCTTTATTATATTGATGTATGAGACATGCCCAATTGATATACTCTTGTTTTAGATGGTTATGAGATGAGACATCCGTTTAATACTATGTTAAGTATCTTATATATCTATGTTCAATAAAAGTAGAAGACCATGCAATCCTCTTATACTAAGAGTGTATGTATACTCGATATAACTATATTATGTGTATGTGAGAGGTCTATATAAACCTCAGGATAGATATAGAAATTTTAAAATTTTCTGCATTTTGACCTATGAATGTAATGATATAAGCTAAGAGACTAGTCTCAATACTCAGAGAGGAAGACGACGTTGGTTAAGTCGAGGGTGTGCTCCCCGGATGTGACGATGCGTACAAGGATCTAGGACCATAAGTGATCCCAAGCAAACTCTGATGGTATGCCATTAGGATACTATGATAACAATACTGATGTGGAAACATAAATAGACCGTGCGGAAGCAAAAAATATCATAGAAGTAATAATGATGGGGAATATCTATATACTAAACTGAATATATGAGAAACTTAGAGTTTTGATACAAGAGAATATTAAACTCAAATACTAAGATAAATCTAACTAGCAATAAACTAGAAATGTTTGGACATGCCCCAACTAGATCTAGGAAAACAGAAACTAAAATACTAAGAGCGATAAAGATAAACATGTCAGTAGTCCTGAAAGAATCAGGACTCACCACTCACGTTGTTAAACTGAAGATCCGGAATTGATCTATACGTGATCTGAATGCTGAGGACTTGAACCTACATCACAAGAAAATGTAGTATAATCTATGCATTAGTACTTGAGAGTATTGATCATGAGGGATAAAGTAGAGCTGAAATAAACATATAATTGAACAAATCAAATAAGAAATGAAATAATAATTAATTATAGAGATAATGAATACTGGACTATTTTAATGCAAAATCAAAATTCCAAACACGTGGAAACTGTACTACTCACTATACCTAAATGGCCAATGCTACAGAGTCTGAGAACCGTAAAGAAAAGAAACAACATGATATAAAGGTGTTAGTCCGATGTATACACTCCACAGAGGGACTCAATATACCCGGCGTCCTACGGTATAGAGGAATGACGGTGTGATTCATAAAATGGTACCTAAAAAGGACTTACAACTCTACGTGGCTGGTAGTTATTGGACCATTTTGGGTACGCTTAACCCTAGTCCAACTCAAGTATTATGATACTCCCGATACACCTTAAGAGCCCGTCTTGATGGGCCTAAAAAAGTAGCTTAAAAAAAAACTTTTGAAAGTACTGGAAATTATTTTTAAAATAAGTAGTTATGTGTTTGGATAAAAGTTTTGAAGTTAAAAAAATTGTTGATATGTTTGGAAAATAAGTGTTGGTAAACATTTTCTTTAATCAAAATGTCTTGAATACCCTTAAAATCTGTTATGGTGATAAAGTTGACTTAAATTTACATTTTTTATACTTAAAAAAATAGAAACAAATTATTGATATTTTACATCCATAAGTAATTATAGTTTGGTATCATTCACATATTTCTTTATTATTACAAAGGAGTTATGAATATAATTAGTACTAAGGAATAAGAATATGATACTAAGATCAATAATGAATAATGAATATCATGAATACTAATAGAAGAAGATGACACTAATAAGCACTAACTCCTAAATACTAATAAGTTCGTAATATACTAAGAATAATAATGAAGTAGTGATGACTTAGGGGAGAAATAATGAAGGATATAGATAATAATAAGTCTAAATAATAAGAAACAATTAAAGTAACAAGATGAAAAACAGTAAAGAAATGAAGAGGAAAAAATAAAAAGTAAACAACGGAAGAGAATGAAAGAAAGGCAAAAAAGAATAAAAAGAAGAAAAAGGTATATTAACGAGGGTAAAAAACCGAAAAAAAAGAGAAAAGGGGGAAAAGTAGTGGAGAGATAAAGAGAGAATATGACGGAGGGAAAAGAAGACGAGGAGAAGGGAGGAGACATAAATAGAAAAGAGAAATAAGGAATTAAGAGAAGAAAGGAAGAGTAAAGAAAAGAAAAGGTTAGAAAGTGTGTCAAATATCCTTGGCATCTTCTTGGCTATGAGAAAGACAGAAAGGGGAAAGAAAGAGAAAGATAAGATGAACGAGGAAAGATAAGAGTAGGAGAAGATGAAGAAGAAGTGGAGAAAGAGAAGACGAGAGAGAGAGTAAGATGAGTAGAGGAAAAAAAAAGAATGAACTAGGATCGGTGAAGAGAAATAACGGGGGGCTAAGGAGGAGCGGTAAATGAAAAGATAATCAAAGATGAATAGAAAATAAGAAAGGATAAGAAAAGGAAGTAAAAAATAAAGTTTCATTTAGGATAATCTGAAAAAAAAAATATAATAAAAAACATAAATAAATTATGAATAATGATTCTTATATATAAGAAGAGTAATAATATATACATATATTACTTCCATAATAAAAGTATATGAATATAATATATAACGATAATAAAATAATTGAAAATATTAATAATAATAATAATACGAAAATAATTAATAATATAATAATATATATAAAATATTGAAGTGTAATAATAATAAGAAAAAAAATAATAATAATAATAATATGAACATAAGAATAATAATAAATAGAAACATTAATAATAATAATAAAAGGAATAATAATAATAATACAAATATAATAGTATATAATTCTAATATACAATAATAATTCAGAAAGGAATAATAAAATAAAGAATAATAGAGGATAAGAAGATATATAAAATGAATCGAATATTTTTGAAGATAAGTTAATAATAAGGAAACAGTAGGTAATGCATAATAAGTATTACTAAAAATAATCATTAAAGAATAAACAAATAACTAAAATAAATTTAAAGTGGAAAGAATAATAAGGAATCTAAGGAAGAATAAGAAATAATCATAAGAGATAATAAATAAGAATAATAATAATATACCAATAATTAGAATAATAATAATAATTATGGAGTTATGTATTGAGTATGATTATGATTATATTGTTATTAGGCGAGGAGGAGTAGGAATTTATATATAACAATAAGAAGGAGAATTAGATAATACAATAATAATAATAAGAATGAGATTAATAATGAGATATAATAAGTATAGGTCTTATTATATTATAATAATATATAATAAGAAAACAAATATAATCACGTAATAATCATATATGTGATAATATGTAAATAATAATTATAGAATCAGAATAATAGATATATATAATATATTAAATATAATAATAATTTGTAATATAACTATTAATAATAATAATGAATAAAATTAAAATAATAATAATAAATAATAAAAGAATAATAATACAAATAAATAATAAAATAATAAACTTCTTCTTCTCAAATGCTCTCAGTGCACGTTAGCTTAACGTGAGATGAAAGGTGTCAATGGCGAGGGGAAAAGGTAGAGGACGTGGACGAGGTCGGAAAACATCAGTAATGGATGATAGTAGCTCAATAGGAACTCGTATGGAAGAAAAGGATTCACAGAAGAGGGAACAAGCTCAACAAGAGGAAGATAAATATGAAGATGAGCTAACTACAAGTACTAAAGGAGCTAGGAAATTGCGTTTTGAATCTCAAAGTGCAAAGGAAGTGGAACGTGGAAACTTAGATCTAAAGGGTTTTGAAGATGAGATCCAAGTTGAAGGCAATGGAAAAGGATCAAACAGTGCATAGAGTAAGGATAATGTTGTTAATGTAGAGAATGATCAGGAGCAGACGAAGCAAGCAACTGAACAATCGGTAAATATGTTCAAAAATAATAGAGTTGCGAGTAATGGAATGCAACTATCCTATTTTCCTCCTCAGGTAGTTGATGGGCAAGCAGTAGTGCAGCTTGAAGAGAAAGAGGTCCAGGATGAAGAACAGAAGGAATGTTCCTCTGAGGCCTTATGTGATTGGAACATGGCCCAGGGGATAAATACCATGAAGAGGTTATTAATGGTGAATTGTCAGTAGAGTAAGCCTGAAGTGTTCTACATGAAGAGGTTATTATCTAATAAAGTTTCCGAAGCATAAGTGACAGATGAGATCCTGCTTTCAGGACTAATTCAATCAATAAATCGACCAATAGTTCTGAAGCATGGTGGGATTTGTCTGAATTATTTTGGAAGTGAGTTGCTTAACAAGGAAATCCTCGCTATGGGTGAATTTCCAAAGTGCCTTGAATGTTGTGGGAGGGGGTATCTGGAGTAGGATAGCCAGGCAAGGTGGAAGTCCGATATTTGCAGAGGGTTCAAGTAACAAAATTCATCCCCAAACAATCAAGTAGTGGATCCAAATGGAAGATTCTTACAGGATGTTGTGGGTGGAATGGCGCCTAATCGACTGTGATAAATGCCAGAAGACGGACATGATGTCAAGTGGAAGACTGTTCAAATGAGGAGGCGACGGCAATGAAGAAAGAAAGAGGCCCGGGAAGAAAAAGTTAACTCAAACAATGGAAATGACAAGGGCCAATCCCACAGAAGAATGATCAAGAGAAGATGGAGGAACATAATCAAGAGATGAGGATTAGGCCACTAGAGAAGAAACAGATAGAAGAACAAGAAGAAGAACAGAACATAGAAAAGAGTATAGAGCAAACTCCAAAAAACAATGAAGTGCAGGGGTATAGACAGTTGGAACTGAGCTTGGATAACTTTCCCATACTTAAGAGAATTTCAACAAGGAATGGATTTGAGAGTCTTATGCATGTCAAAACTTCTTCACTTGCTATTGATAGAGGTGGAGCACCAAAGACCTGTTGATGAAGTGGTTTTTTTTGGAAGTAAGGGGTATGAATAAAAGGTATAAGCAGAAAGAGATTAAGCTGCTTTTACAAAAAAAAGTGAGTTTGCAGGTTAGTGGGAAAAAAGAGTTTAAAAGCACTAATATGAGATTCAGTTCTTAGAGGAAGTAGCACAGTGGGGCAAGGTTATACCCAATGTATGATGATAGTGCTAAGGTAGGTTAGGATATGGTGGTTGGGAATGATACTTGGTATGAAGTCAATGACGAGACCCAGGCTCATCTAACGATTGTGCATTTCCAGGTGAATGAAAGAAGTAAGGGATATCAGGTTATGCTAACTGTAGTGTATGGGCTTAATACAGTAGAACAGAGAAAGACCTTGTGGAAAGAAATGGAAACACTAGCAAAAGGTATTACACAACCTTGGCTGGTAGTAGGAGATTTTAATGCTATACTGTATGCTAAAGATAGAATAGCTGGAATACCTGTTGCTATTAATGAGATAAAAGATTTTGGAGAATGTGTGAGAGATATGGGGGTCAATGAATTGCAGTGGACTGGTAACTACTACACCTGGAATAACAAGCAATGTGGAAAGAATAGAATCTCCAGTAGAATAGATAGAGCATTTGGCAATGATGAGTGGATGGATAAAAGGGGACATGTAATGGTAGAGTATGGGAATCCAAGTATATCAGACCATAGTTCTATGATACTAACTCTCCAAAAAACTCAGCAGCATGGGAAATGTAGCTTCAAATTTTTCAATGTTTGGACTGAGCATGAGAGGTTTATGGAAATAGTTGAAACTGCATGGAAAAAACAGTATGGTTATGATACAATGAAGCAAGTGTGGTGAAAATTGAGGGATCTTTAATATAGGATTAAACAGGCTGTGATCATTGAAGAGTTTGACGGACATTGGGAAGCAGATGATCAAGCTCGAATATAGGTTGCAAATGTTCAAAAACCAGCTAAAGGTACACGCTACTGATGAGTGATGTGAGAGGGAGAGTAGTTGTTGATTAAACTGAAAAATTGACCGTAATTGAAGAAAGGAAGTGCTCTGAGACAGAAAGCAAGGAATTAAAGTGGCTCAGTTGGGAGATGATAACAACAAGTATTCAGTTCAATCACAAAGAGGAGAATCACAAAAAGCATGGTAATAAGATCAGGCCTAAATTGGTCAGATGTTTTTTTGTATCCACAGGAATCCAAGAGGGTTTGTGATTTTCTATTAAGAGTCTGAATTGGGGTCTTCAGCAGGTTACATACCAGCGTATTAATGCAAAAGTGATGAAAAGAGGACCTACATTGTCAAAAAACAAAGAGTACAGCTGTGTAGTGGTTTTGGTTAATGATCAAGGCGATATAGAAGGCTCTTGGAAACTCCATTAGGGCGGGGATGATAAGGCACCTGGTAGAGGGATACAAATGCTTTCTTTTTAAAAAACTGGCCAGAGATTCTTTAAAATGGATGTATTGAAGCTTTAAAAAAGTTTCTTCCAACTGGTGGAACCTCCATAAGAAGTTCAATTGATACTCTAATGATCTCATCCAAAGTTTCAGAATCCTAAAACAGGGAAAGATGAAAGAGTATAGACCAATACGCTTTTGGTTACAGTGATGTATAGATCATTCCAAAGTGGTCAAACAGAAAGAATGCATAGGGGGATCAAGGATTATATGTGGACAGCAAGCAAGGTTCGTCATCAGGAAGGAAAATTGCTGCTGATAACATAATATGCCTACATGAATTGGTTAAAGATACACTACGAAGATATCTTCCTAGATAGCAATTGAAAGATTGATCTGCAGAAAGCACCTGATGGACTCCGTTGAGTGGGATTATCTAGAAAAGAATGTGGTGGGCTGTGGGGATGCCAGAGAGTGTGTAAAATGGATAATGAAATGTGTTAAAACCGTGAAATACTCCCTAGAGTAATGGACAGATTCACAGGTTTGATGCAGCTAAAGGTTTGAGGCAAGGAGATACATGTCCTCCTTCCTGTTGATTTATAGCAGTGGGAATATTGAGTAGGTGCTAGGGTCTTGGAGAAGACAAGAAGTTCTAATATCATCCTAGGTGCTCAAAACATGACATTACTCATCTTTGTTTTGCAGATGATTTACTAATGTTTGCTAGAAGAGATTTAGAATATGTTAAAGCTATACAATTGTGTTTCTCACAATTTTCTCAAGCTTCAGGACTACAAGCAAATCTAAGTAAGAGCTCAATATATTGTGGAGGGGTAAAGCAAGAAGTAAAGAATCAGATTGTTCAAAAACTAGGCTACAATATGGAAGAACTTCCTTTCAAGTACCTGGGAGTACCACTATCAACCAAGAAGATGTCTGTGATGCAATGGTACCCCCTCATAGAGAAAATAATGGCAAGAATCACCTCATGGACAGCTAGGAAGTTATCATATGCAGGAAGGACTCAGCTAGTGCAGACAGTTCTCTTTGGTGTTCAAGCATACTGGGCTCAACTATTCCTATTTCCAACTAAGGTAATCAAATTAATTGATAGTATGTGTAGAAGTTATATTTGGTCTGGTGTTGGGAAGGTAACTAAGAAAGCCTGAGTTATATTGGGAAAAAGTTTCTTGTAGGCCAAAAAAAATGAAGGTGGTTTGGATGTGGTGCTAAACATGCAACATGGGAATAGAGCTTTTGCAATAGCCAAAATGTGTTGGGATTCGGCAAACAAGGAAGGACAAAGTGTGGTGGATAAATGGATACATGTTCGCTTCTATATAAGAGGGATCAAGGATGGCAAAGAGAGAACAAGCTAGTGGAGGTCAAGAAGATATTACGATGCAGGCTAAACAAATAGTTGATCAAGTCACATTAAAAAGACGGAAAGGAATGAGTAAAGCAAATATATGGCACTAAGAGGGGAGCAACCTAAACATTGTGAAATGTCGAATGTTCAAGAAACTCAGCAAGGCCTAAAGCTATATTTACTCTGTGGATATTGATGTATAGAAAGCTAGCAACAGTGGATAGGCTTGCTAAATAGGGGTTAACATATGATACAGCTTGTGTCCTATGTACAAAAATGGATGAAAGCATGGACCTCATTTTTTTACAGAGTCACTATGTAGAGGATGTATGGGAAAGGATATTAGCATGGGCTGGTTTCAACAACAACAGAGCAAAAACATGGACACAGTTTGTGCAATGGTGTATACAACATGGGAAGGGGAAGAATACAAGAGCTCAACTATTCAAAATGATTTTAGCATAAGTAGTGTATGCTATTTGGAATGAGAGAAACAAGAGAATCTTTGAAGACAGGAAGAGTTTGATAGAAGATATTGTTAAGAAGATAGCCTATGTAACTATAGCAAGATCTCCTATTAGTATAAGTAAGATTATTAGCCATAGGAATATCTGATGTTTAGTTAATATGGCTGGTGTCCTAGGGAGTTTGATTTCTTTCTGATGTATAAGCATCTGTGTGCTAGGCTGTTTGTTGGGATGTAAAGTGTTTTCGAAATTAATAGGAAGTTGGTTACCAAAAAAAGTATACAAATTAATTAAAGATAATAAGTAATATAAAGATTAACAATAATAATAATAAATAATAAAAGACTTATAGACAAAATAATTATAATAATATAATATATTAAAATAGGAATAATCGTAATAATAATAATAAACAACAACAAACATACATCAAAACACAACAACAACAAACAATATAATACTACTAGTACTACTACTATACTACTAATAATAATAATAGTATATAATAATAAAATATAATAGACAATAAGTAATAATAGTAATAGTAATAATAATAGTAATAAAAGAATTGGGTAAAAAAAGTAATATACACGGTTAACATAAAATGACTTTTATGTTTTTAAAATAAAAATTACCCCTCACCTAGCTTTTAGCTTTTTGCTTAAAATATGTTATGTTTTACTTAAAGTAAGTTAGTTTGGTATTTGTCAAATACTCCTATAAGTCAAAAGTTAACTTTTAATTCAGTTTGACAAGCTTTTGAGCCCATCCAAACAGGCTCTAAGTGATGAAATGACCATGACTGTTATACTGAGGCATGTATATTTTAATAATTGAATTAACTGAAACGTCTGACCTATGATGTGTAATTCCAGAACTAAACTAGTACATAGCTAGGGTTGTGAAATTCACGCAATAAACTGAACAATAGCATACAAATATGATTTGCATCATTCTAACAGTTAAAACCCCATCAATTCTAACATTTAGGAATCATAATTTGAGATGATATTAAGGGAATAAAGAATGTGACTGAAAACCAAGGACTCAATTGGTAAAAGGGTCCCACTAGTGAAATCTCACATACCTCGTAACAAATTCCATTGAGAAATCTTTCTATTACGGGGCAGAAACTTATGAAAGCTTGTTGTGGTCTTCGAGCTAGGGTGTCACGCCCCGAGCTACCCCTGAGACGTGGACACAAAACCTAGGACCACAAGTGATCCCAAGCTAACCATACTGGCATAATCATGAGCATTCTAAATATAATAAACTTAATGTGGAAGCTAAGTCATAATTTAAACTGAAAAGATGGGGAATACTCATATTCTATAACTGTGATATTTGAAAACAATGATTTTAATACAAAGGAAATATTAACTCAATACTGAGCTGAAACTAACTACATTTGAAATAAGGCTCTAATTGATTAGACATGCTGGGACAAGCCCAAACTAAGTCTAGCAAAAACTAAAGCTAAATGACTAAAAGACTGAAATTAACTAATGACTATGGTCCTCGGAGAATGAGGACTCACAAGTGATTCTGCTGAACTGGAGATCTTGGATCGATCTATGCTTGATCAGGATGCTGAAAAACTGAACCTACATCACGAGAAGATGTAGCACACATATGCATCATAGCTCAAAGTAGGAGCATGTAGGACTAGAATAAAGCAAAAATAAAACCTTACTAAACAAGCACAAAAGAAGTCTATTATTCTGACAAATATCAATTTTGAATGATGGATTAACTGAACGCATGACAACTATACATGCTGATCGCCTAACTATGGAAACTGATAAATTGGTCAACGCGAGTGGAATCTGATAATCTATAAGAGCTACTATAACCGAGAAACAAATAACACATGAGCTAAATGTGGAGTTCGATGTATAGGAATCATCGAAGAGGGCCCAGATATATCCTGCTCAGATGATATAAAGTTCAGTAGCATGATCACTTAAAACTGATGGCCCACAGAGGGGACTTACAACCTACTGGCTAGTAGTTCTGGACTATTAGTACACTAAACCTATTCCCAATCGGTTATAATGCAACTCCCAAGAAATTTAAATAAACTGCTATGATTGAGTTTCAGTGAAATACTGGATAGCTCAAAATTGACACCTGCAACTTAGAATGCCAAACAATTATCTTTGTTTAATTATAATTTAATTCACCTAGCAGGTGTAATTCAAGAACTAAAGATATACATAGCTATGACTATGAAATTCATGCGATAAACTGAATAGTAGCATTGAAATCTGATTTGGAACATATAACTAATTAATTTACGAACATTTGTTGAAGTTCTACAAACCTTAGGTCAATCATGATATGGGAATCAAATTCTGATTGAAAACTAGGATCTAATTGGTGAAAGGAAAACACTAGTGAAATCCCACAAACCTAGTGATAAAATTCACGGAGAAATATTTAGATTTCAGGGCTGGAACTAATAGAACCTTTTTGTGTTTTTGAACTTGTTTTCTTGACCTTTTTCTCCTTTCTTTCTTGTAATTTTCTAAAAAAATTTATTATAGATTGACTTAGGTCAGTTTATTATTGTTCTAGGACTTAAAACAGAATAAAGTATAAATTTATGGTGCCAAACGACGTACTTAGGGTTAAACGAAGTGGGAAGGGAAAACACAAAATTACCGGAGTCTAATTGCTTCAGACCAAACAACGACCTGACAGAGGCCATAGTTATAAATCACGGTCCGTCTTTGGGTCGTAAGTGCGGTAATTCGACAGGCCTTATCTAAAACGGGCATAACTTTTTACTTGGAGGTCTGACTTTAGCAAAGTCGGTTGCTATAGAGAGATAATTATATTATTTATCTTTTGGTATGTGATGAGATATCTAAAATCATTTTGTGCTAAGAGTTATGATCATTTGAAGTTGACACAACTGCATTTTCCCCCTAACTGTCGGCAAATTTTCACCTACGGTCATACCTACAAAATGTAGATCAAATTAAGGTCCATTTTCGTTATTCGTCGCTTGTGTTAGAGGCTGGGTAGTAAGAGTCTCAATCCACATACACCGTCGATTCACCGTAGTCTGATCTACGGAGCATCAGTCCGTCCTTGGGTCGAGACTTAGTTGATTTTGCTGAGGTAAATTTTGAGGGGGATACATTGACAATCTACGGACTTGTAGTACGAGCCGTAGACCATAATACGTTCCATCGATGGTAACCGTCGATTGGACCTGCATTTTTTCTGACAGTCTGATTTTTGCTATGTTGTGAGTACAGAGTGTTATATAAGGATGGTAAACTCTTTCTCCTTTATTGATTCTTATTTTCTAAGTTTGAAATTAGGGTTAAAACGATGAGGTTTATAATTCTAACAAAGATAGAAAAGTCTGAGATACCCTTAAAAAAAACTTGATTGGCTGACCACGACACCTTCACAGACCGTGATAGGGACCACAAATCATGATATCGGACGTGATCTTCACTTGGACATAAATTCTGAGGGTCTAAGATCACGGGCACTACTACAGTCTGTGTGAAGAACCACTAACTACGATAGTGTTTGTGGTCCTCACTTGGGTTGTGGTCTTGAAGGGGGATGGCTATGGGGATCAGTAGTCCAACATTCACGGGCGCAACTACGACCTGTGAAGGTCCTCGCAGTCCTCACTTCGGATTGGGGGTTTGAGGACTAGGCTTGGGAAAGCTACTGCATCACTCCTCACGGATGCCTCCACGGTTTGTTGACAGGACCATGACCTGTGATGGTGCATGTGGTCTGACATCTAGGCCTTGTGGAGTCAGAGTGAGGACACGGGTAATTCAACAGACAATGAACCCTCTCACGAGCTGTGAACCATTCCGTGGTTCAGTGATTTAGGTAGTTTTCTGCATTTTTTTCTAGTTCTGCTTTTTCGAGGTGTTACAATTATAACACACTGAACCAAAAAAATTTAGATGTCCTATTATTGTTTTTATACAGTTCCCAGCTTCAACCGGTCTCATTCCATCCACAACCTTTGTTGTTTATAAATTTTGGAAGTACATCAGTGTGTTTATCGCCACTTCCTAAAATAAACTTTTGAAACTTTTTCTTTTCAGATATTAGTTGTTCTTGTTCCTTACGAGAAATTGTTTAGCATATATTGTATAAACTACTCTTTGTGCAGTAACAGAAGTAAACCTGCATTTACATTTGACTCAATAGATTACTATCTCATCATATGAGCAAATGTTGTCTTATACACCTTGCCGTCAACTTCTTTGAATAGCAAAAACTTTGGGTAGTACATAAATGTACCACCTTCAGTAATGTAAACGCAATTGGAATGAAAATTGTAGTTAACGACATGTTAGTAGTTTGTAGCACAGATTTTATTCTGGAAAAAGGCTGGGACGACGGGTGTGCCTTGTTAACGGCGGATTGTCATAGTCAGACGGCCCGTCGAGGGGACGTGTGTCCATGACACTTAGAATTTTGAAATTGGGTACTGAAAATACGATCGCTGTAATGTGACGGGACCTGAGACGTGCCGCTCCACATCCACGAGAACCGTCGTGAAGTTACGTTGCAAACACTCTAAACTTTTGAGAATTGGTCCAAGAAACGAGTTATGGAACCATCATGACGGTAGGAAAGGAACAGGACGGACCGTCACAGCTGTGACGGGCTGTCACAGGCTACGGAGTCGAGGGAGCTGCGACGACCGTGTGACGGACAGTTGCAGGCACGACGGCCCGCCAAGGTTGCGCAGAGAATCGTAGAGCCCAGGACAAATAGGATTCCTGTACAAGTTTTAGGGTCGTTTTTTAGGACTATTCTTCCTTATATAAAGATGAGGGTTAATATAATAGGTCTATTACTTGTGGGTTAAAAGAGGGGTAAACTTAAGTAATTAGTGGGTCTTATGTCCTCCTTTACACTTAATATACTTTTTTATATTAGTGGTAAAAAGAAGGGAGGGTTTGAATAAACAATAAAAAAAAGAACAGAAAAGGAGGAGAAAACGAACGAGTAGAGAGAGAGAGAAACGAAGAGGATAGGCAAGGATTTTGAGAAGATAGCTGTTGATTCAATCTTCGGTGGAGGGTAGGTTTTGGTTATGACGATATCTTAGTGAAAATATTAATAGGTGAATATTATGTGTTGATAGTATGTAAACCCTGCTATTGCTTAGTGTAGGCTTGCATGATTTATGATTATAATAATTGTGATGAATAACAAAACATGATTGAAGCTATTGAATCCCAAATCTTGAAGAACCCTAATTCGATGATAATTACATAGGAGAATGAGATGCCTAGTGTAAAAGAAGGCTGATGGAATTAGGGGAAGATCGGGTTCCACGTTCCTTGGTACCAGGATAGAATGAATATGAGGATCGGAGTTGTCACGTTCCGAACCAGGATAGAATATGGACGGGTGCCACGTTCCTGGTACCAGTATAGAATAAATATGCGGATCGGAGGGTCACGGTTCGACACCAGGAAGAATAGGATCGGGTGCCACGTTCTCGTGTACCAGGAATAGAATGAAGATGAGGATCGGAAGGGTCACGTTCGAACCAGGATAGAATATGGAAGGGGTGCCACGGTCCGGGGTACAGGAAGAAACGAGGATCGGAGTGTCACGTTCCGACACCGGAGTCGAATATGGATAGGGTGCCACGGTCCCGGTACCAGAGTATGAGAATGAGGATTGGCGTGCCAAGCTCCGGCACCAGGATAGATAATAGAGGATCGGAGTGTCACGTGACCGAACAAGAGGAAGAAAGATATAGAATTCTTGAAAGAGTATATGAATATTACTCAATCTAATGAACTATTCCCCAAATGGTATGGATTGAGGCTTGAGTCTCAGTTGTGAACTTGGTTGTAGTTTGATGAATGCATGTTGTATTGCACATGTTGCGGATTGTAGTTGATTTTTACATATTATTGATTATACTGTTCCCTATTGGAGTTGGCCTGATGATAGCTACTCAGTTACGTGTGGTTGTAATGACCCCCTACTTTCAGTTTTCTCTTTGTTATTTGTGTCATGCAGCCAACGTTCCGTCAACTTCAAACTCAACAGTAGATCTAGACAGTCTTCCTTCATCGAAAATTCAGGGTGAGCTAATGAGGTCTAGCTTGGGACTGGGGTCTTCTTCATTCAAGTCTTGAGCCTGTGAACTTCCAGGAAGGACTAGCTTTTAGTATTTTGTCTTAGACATTCTAGTTAGTAATTTGAAGATAGATGTTTCTGTGATGATGAACTTCCAGATTGGAGATAATATATAGTATTGAATTGTTTTTATTAATGAGTTAAGTCTTCCGCATTATTTTCGTGAATATCTTGAATGTTAAGCTGGTTAGATGGGTTGTCGCGTCACATAGGAGGGGTAAATGTGGCGGGTGACTAGTCGCGTCCCTGTTGGGTCGTGACAAACTTGGTATCAGAGCATTAGGTCATTGTCTCATCACAAAGAAAGGTCAGTAGAGTTAAGGAACGGTGAGGGGGGGACGCCTTAGTTTACTGAGAGGCATAAGACTTTAGGAAATTTCACTCTTCAATTTCTTTCGTGCTACTACTTGGTCCAATTGGATCGGCATACGAATTGGTATCTGACCATCTTCACTCTAGTTCGCAGATGGTTGAAAAACTAGAGCACGACCGCACCACCCATAAGCAACAACGGAAAGACAAGGAAAACGACTGAGCAGGCCCACTGGGGTGTAGCGCGAGGAAAGAGCAACGGGCAAGAGGCCGATGGGATGAGAGGTCGTTGGGGGCAGGGACGTCCTCTAAGGAAGAGGACAAGCACCTATGCCCATCATGATATAGGGTGGTGATCTACTCCCCCGAACGAGGAGGTGATAAGAGAAGGGGGAGGAAGGGCGAATGAACAAGGGGGGACTGTTTTTTTTTACAGAATGATGGAAATGCACCCCAATCCCTAACCCAGAGATGATCAACCAGGTATATGCTTTATCTTAGTGGGTTATCCGATCAGGGTCAGCGCACCCATGTGTTTCTGCACCAACACCTCCGGTTTCAAGAGGTACGACATCGGCTTATGCTCCCCGCAGGATGCATCTGGGGGAATAGGCACACTTTCCACGTCGACTACTGGTCTATTTGCGACAATGATCAGCATGAACTTTTCAGTAAGTTCTGATGAAATATGAAACCTCAGTCTGTAAGGGCGGCAGAAAGAATCAGAGGATTGCCTACGATTTTCTGGTTGAGTCAGTGAGCTATACACAAGATGGGTATAGTCGACGACTTGGCGTTGAGTTCGTTGAGCTATCAGTTTCAAGGGGAACGCCAAAAAGTCGTGGCGGGTCACATGTTGGAGTGTCAACCAATAAGAGGCAACCACCTATGATCTCTGGACTCATCTCTACCCTGTGTATGGAGAGTATATAACCAGACTTTGAGAGATAGAAAAGGGACGAGTTCTTGAGTCTAGAGCAACGGGAGTGAGGCTGACAGTTAACGCGTCATGAGGCAAATTTCGCGCACGATCCGAACGCAACCACAATTTGTTTCAGCCACAAGACGATTCGCCTAGTTTGTGAGGGGTTGAGTCAGAGGTGCGATTTCAGCCTTAAGGTAGGGCACGGGCAACATCCTCCAGAGTGTTTAGACTTTGTAGATTTAGAGGTTGAAGGAGTTGAAGCCAGACGACTTCACCACGCACATCGACATCAAAAAGGTTTCGAAGGGGGAAGGTGAGTTTAAGGTTCTCCACTCTAGAGGAAGAGCTTCCGGAGAGTTACTCATTAGTCGACCAATTAGCGTCACTAAGAATGTAGGGGGTCAACCTCAGAACGGTCAACATCCGAGCGGACCTATCATTGAACCGAGAGTGTATGGATGTGGGGAGCTTGGACACATCCAAGAAAGATTGTCCAAAACCAGAGTTTACAGAACCACACTAGCTAGAGTAGAATGGGGTCATGGAGAGGCCGCTTTTGGAGACGTGGTGCGTCGAGGGATGGGGTCACACACGGAGAGGTGATGGATGGGCAAACATGGAGAAAATACTACGCAACATGGTAGGGGAAATGGACAGACAAACGATTAGGGCCCATTGTATTACGCTTTCCCTGGGAGAATCTGAGCGGAGGGTCTGATCTGTTATCACAGGTAATCTTTGTTTGTGATTGACATGGCATCTGTCTTATTGACCCTGCTTACACGTTTTCAAGTATCTTCCTCATTGCTAATGGTCACAAGGCATTGTGAATTACTGACTATGCTCTTCGTGTTCTACACAGGTGGGTGAGTCTGTGGTAGTTGAAAAAGGTCATAGGTCTGTTTGGTGAACTTTGTGGGGAGCAAAAGCAACACTGTAGATTTGGTATTTAGAAAGGGCGGTGACTTTTTGATGTAATTATGGGTTATGACTTGGCTCTCCAAATTTTGCGCTCTGGGATTGTAATGCTAAAAGCTGTGCACATGGGCCAAGCCGGCGGACAGATCCGTTAGTGTGGAGGGTGATACACTTCCAATCCTGGTGCGTGTATCACCTCATTTCTCGTTGCTAAGACAAATGGTTAGTAAAGGGTGTTTAGCTTCTTGGCCCATCTCAGGATTGACACTGACCCATGAGTACCTTCGATTGAGTCGGTTTCGGTAAGTCGCGAGTTTTTGGAGGTGTTCCCTGCAAGATCTCTGGTAGGCCACCGATAGGGATTATTGACTTTGTATCGATCTTGAAACGGGCACACGCCCATTTTATACCCCCGTATAGAATGCTCCGTTGGAGTTAGAGATTAAAGCCAACTTCAAGAGTTGTTGAGCAAGGCTTCATTGGACAAGTGCATCTCCTGGGAGTGCTCGGTTTGGTTTGTGAAGAAGGAAGGATGGGAGGTGTTGTCGGATGTGCATAGACTGCCGACAGGTTTGAACAACGGTGGTAACTATTAAGAAGACATAGTATCCTCTTCCTCGCATTGATAACTATTCGGATCATTACAAGGGGCTTGTGTTTCTCTAAGATTGACTTGAGATCCGGTATAATCAATTTGAAAATACGGGCAACGGATGTGCCAAAGATGCTTTCGAACGAGGTCTGGGACATTAACACACGTATCGCCTCTTTCAACAACACCCCTATCGGAGGCACGTGTTCCCCTTTTCTCCGGAGCCCTTCTGTCGCCTTGCCTTTACCCTTTCCCTCATGTCTGCCTTTGTGACGAATTGGGTGATGTCTTTGGTCTTACGAACGCCCTGCTGCGTTCAGAAGCTTGATGAAACGGGGATATTAAGCCGTATTGGACTCTTTGTGATCGATTATTAGATGATATAATGGTATATGTCTAAAAGTTAAAGAAGGAACATTGAGGAGCATTTGAGGGTTGTGTTAGAAAATGTGAGGGAGAAAAAGCTTGAGAAAAAAGCTTTACGGCCAAGTTCTTGAAGTGTGAGTTTTGGACTAGATGCGTTGTCTTCTTGGGGATGTGGTTTCGAAGGGATGGGGTGAGGGAGTCCTTTAGTTGAGACAGGTGAAGAATTGGGGTAAGACCCACTATGTGTCAGAAATACCGGAGTTTTGTTGGGTGCTAGCTACTACCGCCGCTTCCTGTGTCAAAGGATTCTCTTCTATTGCTTCCCAATTGACGAAACGGACGAAGCAGAATGTTCCATTTGGCTCTGTTATGGTCAAATGATGTGAGAAGCTGTTCAGAAGACGTAAGATGTTGTGACTACCGCGCCATCCTCACCTTGCGGGTAAGAGGGTAAATGAACTTCATTGTTCTTGTGATGCATCCCTATTCGGGTTTTGGGCGCGTTGCAGTCTAATGCAAGAGAAGAACGTGATTTCGCTTTGCATCAAGACAATTAAAAAGTGCATGAAAGCGTAATTATGCCCTAACTCATGACTGGCATGCCCGGTAGGTGTTGCATTGATAGCAAATGGAGACAGATAATGTATATGGGCTATTAAGGGTGAGGGTTTACACGGTCTCATCGTAGCCCTTCAGTATGTCTTTACCAGAAAGAATTGAACTGAGGCAAAGGATAGGAGGAATACTGAAGCGACACGACCTCACTCGTTTTGTATCATCCGGTGAAAGGGAGGCGATGTTGTGGGCAGATGCCTTTAGTAGAAGGCGGGCAGCAGGGAAGTCTAGCTCATTTGCAAGCCTCGAGCGCCCATTGGCTAGAGAGGTCAGACCTGGCTAACGACTGATGAGGTGGGAATACATGAGGGGAGGATTCTGTGGCTAGTGTGTCGAGTCGCAAGATTCTTCTTCTTCTTGACAAGATTAGGGGAAAAGCAGTGATGATGAGAGAAACTAGGCGATATCGAGGATTTAACGGTTGGAGGAGAGGCTTAAGAAGAAACAATCGACGAGGAGTGAAGGGTGGGAGGATAAGGGAAGGGTATGGCTCCCCGAATGATGATGTTGATCAACACTATTCTGGAGAAGCCTCATAGTCAAGGTATCCTATACAACGGGTTTGCAACCAAGATGTATCGCGACTAAAAACAACACTTTTGGTGGAAACGAATGAAGCGCAATTTGTGACTTTATTGCCAAAAGTCTCACCAATGTCTAACAAGTGAATATGAACCACCAAATGCCCCGGAGGAACACTTCAAAGAATGCCCATACGGAATGAAGTGGAGAGAAGCCAATGAGACTTTGTGTTTGTCTTTCCAAAGACACTGGGAAGTGTGATTCAATTTGGGTAATTGTGACAGATGACTAAGTCGTCATTACCATTCGGTCAAGGTGACTCACAATGCAGAGAAGTAGCAAAATAACATCTCAGAAAGAAATCGTTCGATTTGCATGGCGGATGTCATTATCCATTATATCAGATGGAGGTACGCAGTTGTAACTTCCTAAGGTTTGGAAAACATTGACATGCAGAATTGGACAGGTTTGTACCTTAGTACGGTATCCATCCTCAGATATCGCTGGTCAGTCTAGCGAACGATTCAAAGGCCGTTGGGGATAGCTTCGCGTTATGAGTAATAGGTTTGTGGGACCATAGGGGGATAGATCTCTACTTTGGCAGAGTTTTAGTCAAATAGGTATCACTCCGTATGATCTGGCTCCATTTGAAGCATGTAGGGAGAGGTGTTGTAGATCTCCCAGGGTTGGGTGATGCACGAGGTTGACTTGATTTTTTTGTTTTTGGGTAACGATCTCTTGAGGGATGTTAGAAAAGCGTGAATGGCATTCAGCAAAAGCTTCTAGCGGCGCAAAGTAGTACAAAAAGAGTATGCAGACCGGACGGTTAGAGACTTGGAGTGATGGAAGGTGAACAAGTCTGTTGAAGGTTTCACCAATGAAAGGGTGAATGGCGGTTGGCAAAAGAGGTAAGCTAAGTCCAAGGTATATGGACCATTTGAAGGTACTAAAGCGAATAGGGGAGGTCGGCTATTGGAATAGCTTGCCCCCAGGCTGTCCGGAGTGCATCGGATTTTCATGTGTCCATGGTGAAAAGATACCATGGAGATGGAAACGCCAGTATCCGTGGGGACTCAGTGTTTTGGATGAGACTTGACTTATGAAGAAGGAAACAGTTGCTATATTTGATTAGAGAAGTTCGCAAGTTGAGATCGAGAGAGGATTCATCCATCAAAGTTCAGGAAGATCAACGGTTGAAGAGGCTACTTGGGAGAAGGAGGGGATATACAAGAAAAAAAATACCCACATGGTCACAGATTCAGGTACCCTTTTCGACATTTGTTTCTTCGTTTTGACTCGTCGGGGAAGGAACGATGGGTAATTGTATCATCTGTAAGACCGTTTAGTCATTTGAGCAAAAAATTTATTCTGGAATAAAAACTGGCTGGGACGACGGGTTTGTTTTGTGTAACGACGGACCGTCATTAGTACTGACGGCCCGTCGAGGACCTGTGGGTGTCGTTCCCATGACACTTAGATTTTTAGCAAATTGGGGATGATATGAAAACGACTGACTGTAAATTGGAGGACCTGCAGGGACGTGCCCGTCAACATCCACGACGAACCTTCGTGAGTTTCGTTGCCACAACACTGAACTTTGAGAATGTGTACAAGAAACGGAGTTTCTGACCACGTCATGACGGAGGAAGGAACAGGACGGGACGTACAGTCCCTGTGACGGGCTGTTCACAGGCTAACGTGCGTTAAAGAGGGAGCTCTCCGACGACCTGTGGGACGGACCGTCGCAGGCACGACGGCCCGTACAGGTTGCGACGAGAAGTCCCAGGCAAAATAGGATTCCTTACAAAGTTATGGGGCGTTTGAGACTTATCTTCCGTAATTATAAAGATGAGGGTTAATTATTATGTAGGTCTAATGACTTGGGGGTAAAAGCTGGTAGTCGGTAACCTTAAGTTAATTAGTGGGTCTTATTGTCCTCCTTTACACTAATTATATTTTAATTAGGGTAAAGAAAAAAGGAGGGTTTTTGAAATAAACAAAAACAAAAAGAAAAGAACAGAAAAGGAGGAGAACACGAACGAGGTCGAGAGGAGAGAGAAACGAGAGGGCTAGCAAGGATTGTGAGAAGATAGCTTGTTGAGTCAATCTCGGTGGAGGTAGGTTATGGTTATGTAGCTATTCGTATGTGAACTCTTAATAGTGAATATATGGTGATAGTATTGTAAAACCCATGCTATGTGCATAAGTTGATGCTTGCATGATGATGCATTCTGAAAAATGGTGTGATGAAGTTAACAAAGCAGTGATGAAGCTATTGAATCCCAAACGTGAAAGAACCCTAATTCGCGGATATTATTATAAATGAGAATGATGATGCCTTGTGTAAAGAAGGCTGTGAATTAGGGGATCGGGTGCCCACGTTCCGGTACCGGATAGAGTGAATATGAGGATCGGGAGAGTGTAACGTTCCGACACAGGATAGATATAGGGAATCGTGGTGCAAACGTTTCCGAGGTACCATGGATTAGAATGTTGAATATGAGGATCGGCAAGGTCACTTTCGACACCAGGATAGAATAGGATGTGTTGCCACGTTCCCGCCCGGTACCAGGATAGAGAAATATGAGGTCGGGAGTTTTAGTGTCCCGTTCCGGACCACAAGGATAGTAATATGGATGGGTGCCACCGTCTCCCGGTACCAGGATATGATAGAATATGAGGCTCGGAGAGGTAGTGTCACGTTTCCGACACTCAGGATAGGAATATGGATCGGGGCCAGTTCGTACACAGGATTAGAATGAGGACGGGCGGTAGGAGTTGCCACGTCCCGGGGCACCAGGATCGAAATAGAGGATAGGAGGGGTCACGTTACCGACACAAGAGGAAGAAAGATAAGAATTGGATAAGATTAAGAATATACTCAATCTAATGAACTAATTCCCAAATGAGTATGGTAGTGAGGGCTGGTCCTCACGTGTGAACTTGGTGTAGTTATGTGAATTCATGTTGTTATTGCTACATGTGCGTATGTAGTTTGCTTTACATTATTATGATATATACTTGCCTATTGAGTTGGCCGATGATTATTCTACTCAGTACTGTGGTTGCACTACCCCCTACTTCATGTTTTCCTCGTGTTATTTGGGTAATGCACAAAACGTTCCGTCAACTTCAACTCAACAGTAGATCGTAGCAAGTCTCACTTCATCGGAAAATCAGGTGAGAAATGCGTCTAGGCTTGAAGGTCTTCTTCTCAAGCTTGATGCTTGAACTTCGCATGGATAGCTTGTTTTGAGTTATTTTGTTTAGGGACATTCTTCGTTATGTTAATTTGAGGATAGATGTTCTTGTGATGAGGACTTCCAGATTGGGGATACAAAATAGTACTGGAATTGTTTATTAATGAGGTTTTAAGTCTTCCGCATTATTTTGTTGATAGTATCTTGAATGTCTAACTAAGGTTTAGATGGGGTGATTCGCTCAATAGTAGGGTTAAAAGTGGGGACAGTCGGTCCCTGATTTGAGGTGTGACATGAGAAAATAATGGTGCACTAATTCTACAAGCCCTTGTACGGACATAAGAACATTTTACGGCCATATGAGCAAGTCGTGTTTACTTTTCTGAAGTTAAGGAAAATGTTATGTCTTAGATTGGATTCCATGAGCCAGGAGTATGATCTTCAGAAAGTTGAGTCTCCAATTATTTGATTACGACTTGGTAGTACGGCCCATCAAAGTATGTATGGACCATACTTGGCCAACGTATAATTATTTTCATACAGTGATTTCAAAATTTAATGTATGTCCAAGTATATTTTAAGCATCAATTGAGGAAGACACTATGATTCCAAATTGTATTTTTGCTGGAGAAAAGTTTTCCTATTTAATAAAGAGGCATATTAGTTTTCAGAAGATTTTAGTCTAAGATTAATAGTCCTTGTAAAGATGAGCATTATATAACTCAATCTATATAGTGTATCATTATATGCGTATTAATACATACATTTTGTTAATAGTATTAAGTACCGATTTGGATAAGAGTTAAGGTAACTTACACACCATAACTTGCGCAACGAGTGTATGTAGAATCGTATTGTAATTCGGGTGACTCCTCACAAGCCTCCAGAAGGCCTTTAGATGGATTCAAAAGTTAAGATTCCTCCTTTATCCCTTTAAGTTATACGGTGGTTCTGGAAACATGGTTAAGATGTTGTATCATAACGAAACTGTTAGTGATAGTTGTAAGTTAGAGAAACTCCACAAAAAAGTAAAGTATTTTGCTATCATTGGTTCCTATTTGTAAAGATTTTAATGATTTTGTTTCATACTTCGTGCTTTACTTAGCCCAATTATGTTAGTTGGTCATTTAGTTCATTTACTTTAATATAAGTCATACTGATTCATGTAACTATATCAATTTCTTTTAGCTATTTGGTGACATTTTTTAAACTTTGTTAAAAATTTCAGCAAGAAAGATTGAAAATTGATCATCCGTTTTGTCCATTTCTATAGGCTTTTTCATATAAACAAAGAAAATTAATTTTAATATAAATGCTATATAACTGCTCTTGTTCTTGTCATGTCCACAACTCATAACAATGCTGAAATGATTGAATTAATTTCATTTGGTTCTTCAGTAAACAAAACTTTTATTTCTACGACTATTATTTGTAGGGTTTTTTTTTCAGTATCCTCAAATTCAAATACATGAATTAACCTTCTTATGAATTGTGTTTCATTTCTAAAATTTTTCTTCCTCCTATTTTATGAAGCTTAATCTTTTTTTGTTATTCATAGTGATTCACGTATATATTACAATTTCTTTTTGTTATTTTTGTGACTTTTCAAACTTTTCATTAATTTGGAATTCAACTGAGCACATAGCAGACCGATATCTTTGAAAAATATGTTATGCAAAATGTCTTTTTCTCCATGTTAAGAAAGAAAAGCCATCCTTATTATTATTGGTGGAATATTAAGTTACGTTCTCACAAAATTCATGTGAGATTTTAATATGATCTGGGTCATGGTTAGAATATCCCGTAGAAACGTGTAATGTGGGGAAAACACCTACTGCTTGGTCAAATAGCCGATGAAGATTTGTAAGCATAATGTGTCACACTGAAGCCTATACTTGGGTGTGATTGACACTTCATGCCCATGATGACCTCAAGAGGACCCTTGAACTGACTACTTAAACTCCGCAGAAGAATAGTCAAAATTTATACTAATAAAAGAAACTTTATCTGAGTTGAATATACAATAACTGGAATGTCTTTAAAGATATCAAACATTCAACTTTTGTCAAAATGGAAACCCAAAGGTCTTAACATAAGGAATGAAAAGATAAAAAATCAGCATGAACTATTATTGTCTATAAAGCCCTAACATGACTAGATTGTGTTGGGACCAAACCTCAGAACATCATATGAGTCATTGAAAGCACTCAAGATGCCTTCGGACGCAGGAGTGAAAGGAGGCTCACAAACTGACTATGGAGTGCTCAACTAGATAAACGGTTCTCTGGATGCCGATCCTCATTACCTGTGTCTGCATCATAATACAATGCAGGCCAACTAACATCACTATTAATATACGAGTATTAGTTGGAATGCTACAACACCATAGGCTAGAAAGAGATTCTGAAAGAACACTTACCTTGAATCTTCTCAACTTATGAATACTTACTAAACTCATTTCATTATAATGAAGGTTTAAATAAGGGACATATAAATAAAAACTGGATAAAAACATGTTCAAAACTTTGTGTGTATGCCAAGATAAAAAAAACCTGAGATCTATATAAAAATACAATGAAATGATGTATATAAAAATACAATAACTGATGGTGGGAGTTTGTCTAATCGACATTCATCACATAAGAGATATAGTGATGATACAGCCGATCTACCCTCACGCTTCGCAAGCGCATCTTTACATGGCCAAATGTATAACGGACTTAACGCTAATGGATTTATAGTATACGTGAATACGCTTTCAGTCTCAAAAGTCTGTTAGTGACCCTTTTCTACCCATTATGGCTACATGGTTTAGGGGGATGTGAGTTGTCTGGAATCTCCGCCACATCGATTCCCACTACTACTCCCAAAATATATTGGCTTCTATGGTTCTAAAACATACTTATGTTGTGGTTTGAGATTATTGCTCAAAAAACTTTGCTCAAGGCTATCTTGGAAATCTCAGTTTCCCTACTTACATCATTTAGAAAGGTTATTACTCTTTAAAAAAACTAGCCCGAATTCTCTTTTGAAATCTCCGTTTCCGTCTTGTTGAAATGTGAAAACAATTCTTTTAAACCTCTTGGGTAATATATAGTCCCCATGTACTTGTTTGAAGAAATCACTTCAAACTTACCACTCTTATTTAACTCCAAACTAAGTATTACAACAAAGTGATATGGTTTGAAAAGACTATATGGAAAACATGGGAAATGTCTTCTATTAATTAACTAATGTTTATCCTAACTTATTCTGAACTAAAATAGATTATTGTACACGTGCGAGGAGATCCAGACGTTTGAGATCCTCAAATACCTTATAGGAATCACCAGATGAATTCACTATAAAGCTAAGATGTCCTTGATGAATTCTGCCATCGTCCCTTATTTCTTTCTTTTATCTCTTTCTAAGGCCTAAAGTAATCTATTGTACTATTTCCATAGTGATATAATGACTTTTTTGTTACGTTGATAACTCAAAAAGCAAATAGGAAATTAATTGGTGAAGAGACTAGTTTTTGCTTCCCTAAATCCGGATTGAGACTTTCCCAAATCCAACGGCCCAATTTCCGAAGGGCATAACTCACTCATACAATATCAAAATCGCGCAAACTCGGTGGAGTTAGAATGATTTTTCCAAGGACTTTTCAACTAATCAATAAATATCTTTACGCATCATTAGCTAGAAGTTATGCCGTCTTAAAATGGTCAAATCCACTTTCTTAACTTAGACAAATTTTCCTGATTATTCCTTTTTCTTTCAAGAAATGATTATTTTTAGTTCCTTAGATATTTCGAGTTGTGAGATGTCACAATATTTTAACCATAACAAAAACGATGGTGTCATCCAAATATTCGGGGCGGTGATATAAAAGTTAAGCAATATTAATGACTATTATGAGACAATGAGAAAAACATTTATGATAGTGAATAATAATCTAGGATCGTTGTTAACATATTACGATGTATGACTACTAAATAAAAAAAGACATAATGGAGGGTTAATATGAAAGGAGTCAAAGGTCCTCCATTTGAATTTAGTTAATTATGTTTTTGTATGGACGTAATTTTCCACTTCACCTAGGAATGTTGTTGTTCTAGGATTTTTGGTCTCTTCTTTAATGTATGATGTTGTTCTTTATAACTTCTTGGAAATGTTAAAATTTTATTATTTCTGACATTCAAAGACTTCTTTCTTCTTTCTTATACTTAAATCTCTCTATGACTCATATTTTTATATAATAAAAATGAAAATTTAAAAAAATAGACCTTTATTATTTCAAAGAACGCTTTGCCTTAAAAAAAAATTTTGACATTGTAGCGTGTGTATAGAAAATATGAATTTTATTGAATGATCATATGTATTCTTCATAAAATAGTTCAATCTCGTGTGAAGAACGAGTAATTTACCTAGTAGCGTGTGTATAGAAAATATGAATTTTATTGAATGATCATATGTATTCCTCTTGAGCTAGGGTTCTTGAGGTTTTTTCTTCTCTTTTGCTTCTAATTTTCTATGTTTTGATTTAATGATTTGACTTGGATATGTTTTAATTATGTTTCTAGGCATAAACAAACTAATATCTGAAAATTTATGGTCAAAACGATGTAACTTGGGGTTTAAACGGAGTGGGAAAGGTCAAAAAGACCCCTGGGAGGTTGCAGTCGGCCCTCACGACGGCCAGGACGGACTGTCGGTCGTGCGCCCGACGCCCCGTCGTTGGGTCCGTCGTGAGGGCCCTTTTTACAGGCCTTTACTAAAATGGGAATAACTTTTTAGTTGGAGGTCTTATTTTAGCAAGGTCGGTGGCTATGGAAAGATATTCAATTATGTATCTGTGGGTAAGTCATGGGAGACCTAATTTATTTTGTGCTAAGAGTTATAATCATTTTAAGTTGGCCCACTATTTCTTTTAACTGGCTGCAAATTTTCACCTACGGTCAGACCTACGGACCATAGGTCCACCTACAAACAATGTTGGTCATATATAGCTCTTGTCATAGAGTGTTTGAAGGGAGTCTTGATCGACAGTTGTTTTATCGAAAAAGTAATTTCGAAAAGAGTTTACTTTGTTTTAAAAGATATTTTCAACTTTTAGGAGTCGCCACTTAATTTTTTAAAAATTAAGAAAACTCATTTTCAAAACAACTTAAACAGAAAAAATCGTTTTGAAAACATTTTTTAGGGTTCGCGATTCTTATTAGCGTTTTAGGAAGGTGTTTAAGGCACCTAAGACGCTCCGCTAACTACGGTTTTCCAGTGATTAACTATTCGACTTTGCGAATTTTTAATTATTGAACTCATTAGAACTTACTTAGGCGAATTTTCAAGTTTTTAGAATACTTTATTGGATTACGTTGAAGTTAAAACTTTTACAACGCTAAGCAATTTCAAAACCGTAAACATCTATTCTTTAAAGTCAAATATTTTTTATTTGAAGTGATAAACACAAAAAGAGTTCATGGGGTTGGAGTTTCTAATCCTAACTAACGACATTCAAATAAACAACATAAGCAAATAGTAAGGAGAGAGAGAGAGATTTGGGTCCGACTTCGGTTCTGTTCGCCTTGACCGAATGTTGGACCCACCTGCTTTTGGGTACTTGACCATTTTGTACCTGTCCTAACCTAAACATACAAAATGAAATAAGAAGAATGAAAAAAAAGAGAAGACTACAAGGGCTTATGCCCATTACAAATAAAATAAAAAAGAATGGAAATAGGAAATTTCTAATGATTCTTTGCAAGTCCTTCAATCGTCGGCATTATCTTCGACGGGTTTCAAGCTTGATCTCGATGAAGGAAATTTGTGAGTTTTTTACGACTCTTCGGAATTTTCAAAGAGGAAAGTTCATAGAGCCCCCAAACGGATTTTTCATTCCACAAACAAAGAAAGATAATATAAGGATTGTAAAAAAAACACGATAAGGCTATTTGCTAAAGTAGACAATAAACCCCTAAGAGACAAATGAACAAAGGGATGATTTACGAACGCCCTATTATTATATTCATCATAGAGAATATGCACAGATTACTCACGAAAACACAAAACAAGCAAAGAACATAGCGAACTTAAAGGGTGTACAAGAGAAAACATAGGAAATCAAGTATATTTTCACAGAAAAAAGGCAAAGTCAGCACATGAAACAAAATGCAAGCACAAAATCTGCAAAAAAATGGAGTACTATGAAGTATTAAAATAAACATATATTCCGAGCAAATCCAAATACACAAAAATTTGCACTTCTTATTTTCCTAATAATCGAACAAGTGACCATTAAGTTAACCACATAGCTAGTTTTCAATTAATCGCAATTCAACTTAATAATGTAAAATATTAACAACGATAGTTTACTTTTAAACAAAAGCTAAAAAAAATGGTTGGATTCGAAAAAAGAATAACTAACGATAAAAGTCTGCACCATTTGACTTACCAGATAACCCCACACAGAAACAAATCAACACCACACCTGACAACAAAACAAGTCGCCCAGGGAAGATTAGACAGTTATCATTTTTCAAAGATATACCACATCCCACCCACAGAGTGTATCATGCCAACTGAAAGATGAAGGACCCCTTTATTACCACCATTAAGAAGTTAAAAATAAGAATTGAAGAGGCAAAGATTTAGACCCAAAAACTAAAGGCATTGCTAAAAGATTACAACACAAATTAACATTTTCCATGGAATCAGATTGTAAGGCCAATATTAGTGGCATAAATGAGCTTGGCTCTCTCAACATGAACTAAGTCAGAATCCATACGATAAATCTACGCCATGAAAAACTCACAACAACCAGATGAGCAGCACAAAATGAGCAAACGTAACAGAACAAAATCATAACACGATGCATCTCGAAATCAAGCAACTAGCAGGTATAACATTTTTCTATTCATGGAAACACAGGCCATACCCAACATTCTGATACCTAGCAGATTCGACCCAGCACAAAACAAGACGAAAAATATATCGAAAGCAGCAGCATCCAAAGCACGAAGCAACAACAACAAAAACAAGGATATTCTTGAAATCGGAAAACAAAACGAAGAGATAAGATGGGAGAAAAGACTTACATAAAATGAGTGTTACCTTATTGATGAGCAGCGACCCAAAACCGGAACGAGCCGAAACTGAACGAGCTAAACCGAAAATTGAGGCAAGGAGCACTGGTTAAGACCGTTCACGCGGAACCCCCACCCCCCCAACACTCAGCAGCGAGTGCACCGCGACGCAGAAGAAAGTATAGTTTCGACCCCCCCCTTCTTAATCAGGGTCTTTCTGTTTATCTATAGGCCTATACGTTTGGGAGACCCTTTTAACACAGATTGGAAATCTCTCAAACAAACTGAATGACAAGACCAAAAAAATAGTAGGAATCTTGTGATGAAAGTGTGAACCCTAAAGCTTCCGAAATGAAATAAGAAAGAGTCAAAGAATTTCCCTCTCAAAAATATCTACCCAAAAGTCGACCCTTTACCCGTCTAGGTGGGATTTATATAGAAAGGGAAAATTAGGGTTTCAAAATTGGAGGGGTTGCACGTCGGCCCATTCAATTCAAAATCCCAAAAAAACCCTCAAAATCTGATCAGAAAACGTTCGAGCGGGAAGGGAGTTTGAGGCGAGGTGGAGCGTGAGATGGAAATCGTAGTTTACTGCGAGCGTCGTGGCGCAAATCCGCATCGTCAAGGACGAGCTTGCAACCTTCCTTGCTGCCAGGCCTGCGCGTACGTACGCTTTGCAGAAGGAAACGGCTCTAAAGCCGTTGCACAGGTCGCGTGAGAGAGAGGGGAAGCTCGCGTGGGGAGACGCGAGGAGAGGTCGAGAGGAAGGGAGAGAGCATGGGGGAGAGGCGCGGGGAGAGGTCGTGTGAGCTTTCCATTTTTGGAGTGTTTACCTTTTTCTGCGTTTTCTGGGGGGGTGTTTCTGTTCTGGGAATGGCGTAGGGGAACGGGGAAGAAGAAAGAGGGTAGAGGGACGGGTCAGAGCGGGTATGGGCTGGGTTGAGGGGTTTTTATTGGGCTGCTGATGGTGTGAAAGAGTTTAAGTGGGCTGGATTTAATTGGGGGTTGGTGGGCGCCGGGAATGCATGGAAGGTGTGAGTTTATGGAAGTTGGGCATCGAATTGGGTGGGCCGCTGGGAATAAAATTGGTAATGGGTTGAAAAGAGATGAGGTGGGCCGCTGAAAAACGTGGGCATGGGAGTTTGACTTGAGTTTGTGGGCTGTTGGGAATGGAATTAATTAAGGTGGAGAAGGTGATTGGGTTATTTGACGAATAAACCAATTAAAATTGACGAATTTGCATCAATCGATTACCGAGCCCTTTTGTATGTACTAAATAAGTAGCAAGGCGTAAAAGTGGAAATCAAAGTAAATTATATTTAAATGAAAATAGTTTGATAAGCATTTTAAAAGTTAGTATTTGATGGTTTGAATAATCATGAGATATACGAATTATATACATAATTTGTAAATATGTTGATTATCGAAAGTTATGTTAAACGTATGCGAAGTAAACATAAAATGCATATATTATATTAATTTTGATTTTTGCAAAATTATAAACTTAATAATGAATATTTGGACAACTACGAAGCCTAGATAATCAATTTTACGCTGACATGGTCAAAATAGGTGTCAACAACTTTCCCTAATTTTACTTGGGTGTGATACAAGACAATTAGAGGAAACATGAAATTGACCAAACCAATTTTGACCGCCCCATTTCATTCTTAATAAGGGATTATTCGGACAAAGGGATTTAGGGATTAGGGGGCGAACACCCCACCCCAAAAACCCCACCCCCCCCCCCACACAAACCAACCCCCCCCCTTGGAAAACGGGTTTCCTACATATCTCAGGATATATGAGAATTCAGGCCACTTGAGTTCGATCAAGCTTGATATTACAGGCAATCGACTTGCGAAAGAATCAAAGAAACGCGATACTGAATTATGAAGGTATCGAAAATGCTCGAGAATAGAATTTGAGAGCGAATGTTAGAATAAGCGCGTTCAACATAAAATCGCCTATATATCCTAAACCTTCGAATAAGGCTGTGTGTAGTTCGACTCGATCGCGTTGCAAAAGGAAATCTATTATGCTAGCATAAACCTTTGTTCTGGACAAGTGTACAAGTTAAAAGGTATGAAAAGGAGGCTTGAACCCTCTTAGCCATGAATGTGGCGCGCTTCACACCCATAATTAAGAACTTGCACGGAAAAACTTCCAAAGCTATTGACGCATTGTCACTTAGATTGGAAACTTGCTTCGTAAAATAAACTTCCGGATGCGAGACATAAAACTGACAGGAATAAGGAAAAACCCGCGATCGAGAGGGTGGTTCGAGTGGTGGAAGTCGTCCTCTGCTCGCGTGCCTAAGAGTTTGGACAGTCCCCTTGGGACTGTGTCCCCGTGCTTTGCTAAGAAAAGGTCCACGTTGTGCGGCATCCTTTGATGTGTCCGCCAACTGTGGTTTTGGAGAATTCATCCTTAGGATGCTCTCTGGACAAACTGAGATAAAAACTCGCAGCTTAAAAATGTGAATATAAGATGGGGAGGACAGTGTCTTTTTACCGTATTCGACATTCATTGTGCTCTCAAATCGAAGTTCGCACGATCGATCTGACGACAAAACAACTAACGCCTTATGTTTGTGGTTTGCAATATAAACTCAATGGACTCTTATTGTTATGTCGGAAATAATTAAATAAAATGTTGATGACGATATTGATGTCCCTTTTTGTCGTTACTTCGGATGCTCTTTGATGTATTCTTTTACAAAATAAAAAAATGGCAATTTGAGGCCGATGGAGAAATAGTGCTTTTCTTTTCCTGTATGTCCTCTTGTGGGCCTAGACTATTCTTCCGCGATAGTAAAGTCCTGCGAGGTAGGAGTCTTCTGGCGAGGCATAACTTGCAGCGAGGAATAAGATCTTCTCGCGATGTGCTAAATTTTGAGGAGCATGAATCGTCTCGTCGTGTCATAAGGGTTGAACTCGCAATGCATGATTTTCGCACTGCATGACTTTTCCGCGATGCATGATTTTCAACGAGGCATGGATCCTTCTTGTGATGCACAGATTCTAGCGAGGTATAATTCTTCTCACGATGTCGAAATTTCAGCGAGGTATAAAATCTTCTCGCGATGTATAAATTTTGACGAGGGATGAAATCTTCTCGTCGTGCATAATTGTGAACTCGCAATGCATGATTCCGCGATGTATGATTTTCAACGAGGCATGGATCCTTCTTGTGATGCACAAATTCCAGCGAGGTATAAATTCTTCTCGCGATGTCTAAATTTCGGAGAGGTATGAAATCTTCTCGCGCTGTATAAATTTTGACGAGGCATGAAATCTTCTCGTCATGCATAATTGTGAACTCGCAATGCATGATTTCGCGATGCATGATTCCGCGATGCATGATTCTTCAGCAGTATGTGTCTTCTGCGATGCATGATTCTGCAGCAATATGTGTGTTCCGCGATGCATGATTCCGAGATGCATGATTCCGCTATGCATGATTCTTCAGTGTATGACTTCCACGATGCATGACTCCGCAATGCATGATTCTTCATCACCATAAATTCCACGATGTATGAATATTTATATCGCCCCCGTGAATAATAACGGCAAGGCGATCTCCAAACAATATATCGCCTGGATCGATAATGATAAAATAATAATAGCATAAGCATCTCCTATGAGGTAATGCATTGTCTTGATCGACAAATAATCATCTTGCTTTGATAACGCCATGCAGATGAGAGTCCTATACAGAAATCGTGAAATTCCTTGCTGAGATTCACGTTTGATTCACCCTTTGAATCTGGGCCAGGCACTTTGTAAATTTCATATTGGGGAATGGCTGGAATAAACAAACACATTTCACAAGCATCTGCGGATGAAATGCTTCGGCTTTCAATAAAAATCACCGGTTTTGGAGATAAGTTTTCTCCTCTCTGGAGCTCCTCCGTATTCGTCCGTCGAGAGAATCCGTCGATAAGAGCAAAGCTATAAACCTGCATCAACAGAAAAATTTTAGTTTTTAAAAACATAGATCCGTGTCGATTCCTTTAGGTTGCTTGTCCTTGTCTTGATATCTCCGGTTGATTTCCGATTTCCGACTCTGATAGATAGGAAAAATATCTTGCTGCCAAAAACAATGAAACATTAAAAGGGCAAAACTTTAAGAAAAAAAAGAAATTTTTAAGAGATAGTATCTTGAAAAAGTCACGGTCAAGTCATGTAATGCGGGCTTAACGGAGCTCTTGAGTCGAGCTTGTGGAATGAATTTCAGAGGCATTCCGGACTATAGGGAAGACCAATGACGAAAATTTTGAGGCCATCCTCAAAGGTTCTGTTCCAAGTTTACTATTGCGCATCTTTCATGGTAAACGAAAAGATAGGAATTTTTGAGATCTTCTCAAAAATTCTGTCCCAGTGAAAATTTCGAAAGGTCTTTTGTCTGACTTGCTGAAGAGGAGACTTATTCTGGAGAATTTTTGCGTAAGTCTAAAAAATTATGTCCCTGTCTAGTAAAGGGGAATAGAACTCTTACGAGGACAGATGACCGAGCCCTTTGTGGTGCCTACGTCTTCCCGTGAGCAGCGAATCAGGTCCAAACGTAGTTCCCCTTAAAGGTTAACAAGAATAAAACGCTACGTATCCATTCTTGAGAATTCGGCGAAGTAGTTCAGATACAAGAAATAATAAAAGGGGTAAATGGGGTGACCGAAGCCGAATAGGCCGCCCTGCGTATCTCGTTCTCGAAGAATTCAGGTCAGACGTAGTCTGTTACAAAAGAGGGAAATAATTAAGATTGAAAAATACAAATCAAAAGAAGATTACACGTAATGCCTAGAAAAATTGCAAAGAGAAACTGCACGCGTAGTATCTCCTTGACAACATTGAGTTAATAGGTTTGCGGCCTACAGTGTCATCCATCTCCGACAGGACTAAAAACACCCCCAGATAGTACTTACGAACCAGTAGGGACCCTGGCCAGTTTGGTTGCGAATTTCCATTGTGCTCGTCTGATGAGGAAAAATACGCTTAAGAACCAAACTGACCGACCTCAAATTTCTGGCTCTTACTCTTTTGTTAAAAACAGCGAACAGTCATTCTAGCTCTAACAACTGGCCGTGGGCAAACGGCGACCATCTTTCTCATCAATCAAAGCTAGTTGTTGATCAATCCGTTTGCTAAACCCACTCCGCGTGTAACACAAGCTTATTGATGATGATCTCAATGACGGTATTCGACATCAACAGGTACGACGGACTTCTGTTCCGTATACTAGCAAGTACGGAGTTTCCATGTCGATGTTCTGACCGTCGTTCGATAACCTAGTAGAGAATTGGCAACATTTCGTGCAACCTCGATTGGTTGTCAATCATTTCCTTCAAATCTTCTTGAATCTTGTTGCGGCTCTACATCTCCGTTCATGTGAGGGCGATAAGCAGTGACTTTCGGTGAATAATATTAAATTGTTACATATCTCTTCATCAGTGACTCTGTTAGATTTGCACCGTTAGCAGTGTGATGGAGAGTCTGGTGGACACTCCACATCGGCATATCAGATTGTTGCGGATAAATCAGCCACCACTTTTTTCTGCGGTTACCGACTGTAGACGCTGCTTCCACACACTTGGTGAAATAATCAATGGCGACGTCCAAAATGAATCTGTGTTCCATTAGAAGCGGCTGGCTTATAGGACGATAACACATTCCAAGCTACAAACGGCCAAGTGACTCATAGCATAAAGTTGTGAGGTGGCACCCGATTCAAATCGTCGTGCACTTGCATTTGTGGCATTTTGCAGAACATTGCAACGTAATTCTCCATAGTCATACAAAAATACAGCTCGAGAACCGTTCTTGCCAAGTAAGCACATTCTGTGTGTAACGCAAACTCCAGGATTGTATCTGTCGATAAGCCTCACAGCTGCAGTGGCGTATTAACATCTTAAAAAGACCCAAATCTGGATTCATCCTATATGGAACTTCCTAGAAAGAAATTGAGATCCATGCGAGTATCGACTTCTTGATTAGATGTAGCTTTCTGGATAGGTCCCAGACTCCAAGTATCTCTTATGTCAAAATACCACGCCAAAACCATCTGGTTCTATCAACGTTGTGAACAAGAACTGGATGTTCTTCAATAAACTATATCCCGCGGGCGATGTAATCAGTATCCGGATGTTTGATCATTGAGCGATGGGGGGGGGGGTTTTTTTTTTGGGGATGGCAAGAGCATCAGCCATATTCATTCTCGTATTCTGGGCGTATGTTTGAACTCGATCTTGCGAACCTTTTGCACAGAATTTTGTAAACTATTGTACGAAGTACAATCTTGGGTTCTTCACAGCCCATTCTCCTTACCTGATGAATTTCAAGAGGTCTTGAATCTCCAATAACCAGTAATAGTAAACATTATGCAATGGCCATTTCAAACCAGAATACCAAGCTTCGTATTTCAGCCATGTTGTTTGTGCAGTTGAAGCGCAGTTTAGCCGCATAGGATAAGGTGCCAAGATTCCTTGATCCAAGACTGCTCCAACACCTTTACCCTGTGATCGCGCCAGCTCCATCGAAGAACAATCTCAACCTGGAAAGGTTTCAAGATATATCTTCACCCACAAACTGACACTTCTTCATCGTGGAAAATGTCTTAAGGGGTTCATATTTTTCGTTCTTCCACGGGATTTCCGCAATGGCAGCCAAAGCTTGTGCTTTATTGCCTTCTTGAGTCACATACACGATATTTGAATTCATCAAACAGCATTTGCCATTTAGCTTAACTTTCCAGTAGGCATCGCTTTCTGGAAAATGTACTTCAACGGATACATTCTAGAAATGAGATACGTGGTATACGAGACAATAGTGTCTCAGCTTCTTCGAAAGCCATGTCAGAGCAACAACATGTTCTCTCCAGCAAAGGTACCGAGATCGTAAGGAGTAGAGGTAAACTTCTCTTATTAGTAGATGGGCTTTTCCTTCTTTCCTGTCTCGGGTTGTGACCGAGTACACATCCAAAGGCCTATCCGGGGAAACAGACAATATATAGAACAAAGGACTCCCTTCTCGCGGAAGGGAACCCAATACGGTGGGTTGACAAATGAGATCTTATGGGCGTCGAAGCGGTATGGCACTCCTCAGTCCACTTATTCGGGGCATCTTTTTCTGCAACTTGAAAATAGGCTCACATACCACGCCATTGTGCTATGAAACGACTGATATTTTTAACCTCTAAAGAAACTCATCACCTCTTTTCTCGTTTTCGGCGAGGAAAACTCTTGAATTTTGTTTGATCATGGAAGGGTCCGGAGCTCAATACCTCTCTGCTGACTATAAACCCCAACACCTTTCCAGCTGGGACTCCAAAAGCACATTTGGCGGATTTAGCTTCAAGTTTGTACCGATGCAAACGTTCAAAGAATTTTCTAAGGTGGTGTCAAATGATTTGAACTTGCGGGGGATTGATTTTTCTAATGTGTCCACGTTACACCTCAATCTCTTGTGAATCATGTGTAATGGAAATAGAGTCATGGCTCTCTGTAAGTAACACCGGCATTCTTGAGGCCGAACGGCATAACCCTGTAGTGATATACCCCCAAGGTGTGATGCAGGTGTTTTTCCGGGTCTTCTTCATCCATTAGAATCTGGTTGGATACCCTGCCATAACAATCACAAATGGACGGCCATCTCATGTTTGGCACAGTTGTCAATAAGATGGGTATGTAGGCAAGGAAAAATTATCCTTTGGACTGCCTTGTTGAGATCTCTGTAATCAACACAAATCCTGATTTTTCCATCTTTCATGGCGACCGGAACGACATTTGCCAACCAGGTTGGGTATTGTGTTACTTCTACCAATTGAGACTCTATCTGTTTGGTGATTTCCTCCTTTATTTTAAAACTCAATTCAGGCTTGAATTTCAGAGTCTTTTGTTTCACCGGCTCAAATCCTGGGTTGATAGGTAGCTTATGAGATACGACATCAGTACTCAACCCCTGCATATCACCGACCTCCCACACAAACATATCACTGTATTCGGCAAGCAAATAAACAAGGCTCTCTTTCTGAGTTTCATTCAGGTGAGTGTTGATCTTAACCTCTTTGACACATTCTGAATCTCCCAAATTTAACGTCTCTTTTTCTTCCAAATTTGGTTTATGTTGATTCTCGAACTGTCGAAATTCTTCCGCCACATAGTCCGGTTCCCCACTTTCTTCATAGTCATCAACCTCATCGTCATTTGTCTCATTTTGCTCATTTAACTCATGACATGACATGACATTGGCAGGTTTGTAACTTATGTTACTGAAATCATAAAAAGACAAAATTAGGAAAGTAAAATATAACAAGCAATTAAATAAACAAAGTCAAAATAAGGAGGCTTTTATTCAAATCAAATGCGAACTTGGGTCAAGGCACAGGGCCGTGTCGCCCTTTTTAAAAATCACGATGAAATTAAAAATTAAGCAATTACGAAAATGCAGAAGAATGGGGCGTCTCGGGCCTCTTTCGAGACGGACCACCAATTTTATAATGCATAAAACATTCCTTTCTATCAAAGAGTCCGGGACATCAGGGTGGTGTGGACGTCCAATTCTTGCAAACATTCCCGGGTTCCGCATCAAGAAGCCAACTGGTCGACCTACTACTCGATAATAGTGTGATCCCTCGAAAAGGTCACAGATCCTTTCACCATTGTCTTCAGGCTCGCATGCTCCCGGACTGGGAAGGATGATGAGATGCGGGATCGGCTAGTCAAACCCTTGATCCCTTGCCTCTTCATCTTTTACATCATCATCTGTGGGGATGTACCCACACCATACTTTGAATCCCATCGAGCAAGGCTGGAACATGGACTCGGACGATCCCTTGTTGCAAGTCCTCCTAAGTCAAAAAAACTGGTTCGAATCCGCTCTGCAGCTTACCGTGTGATCATTTGTACCGGCGGCATGGGAGTCTGCAGGGCCCAAGCTCTCATCGGTGGCGTTTATCAACTCCACCGTGTAGAAAGTCCGAACCTTGCGGCGTCTCACAAAGACCGGACACTACTTTCCTGAGTGGCCCTTTTCCCCTGAATAACCAGTTCTTCATTTTCACACACGTTATCATTTGCTTGGAGAGGGAGGGGACGGCTTACAGCCATTGATGAGGCTTCCCAAACGGAGGTTATTAGCATGGGCGATATCCAACACCATGGAACATTGCCTCAAACTTACGCAGGGGGGCCCATCTGGATGATCACGTTACCGCTCCAACGGTCTCTCCTGCACACCGTCGACATGATCTCACATGCCCTGGTTTTGCTCCAACTTCCGAGTTCAAAACCTCAGCCTGACTTCAGTGTGTGGACAGGGCGCATATGTTCAAAACCAGAATCCGTCGTCTACAACAACGCGGTTGGATGACCTTTCCGGGGCCTATCACGGTGATGTGAAGAGCGTTGTTATGGGCCATCCCTCGGCCCCGGCAATTCATCATCGCAGAAACTGATGTGGTGTCCCAGAAGACTTGGGAATCATAGCAGCTACATTGTCGTGTCGTTTACCCGACGGCACATAGGTGTCATCCAAAGGCTTTCATCAAAGCATGTCCGTGGGAACAGGGGAGCGTATCAGCAGGGCCCACACAGAAATCTAGGTGGAGTCTTATCCAAGGTTAACGATGGAGTAGTCTTTAGGTGCATTCCTTATCCAGAACTCCTGGCATTCTTCTTACTTACGGTCTCTTAGCTGATCTTCTTTTGTCCTCGCGAGCCAAGTCGTCAGGAGTGTCTGTTGTACATCTGCTAGATCTAGTAATGACTTGAGCCGCGGCCGTTTCTATCACCAAAACTTGGGTTTGGCAAGAGTCTTTGAGGGCACCAAGGAACAGCCTTTTTGCAGGTGTCAGAATGAAGAAATCTCCCGTTCCCTGACGCTTTAAAGAAGCGACAGCATGTTCCCAGTCCATGAACAACAGGGGTAATCCCTTAGTCTCACGCTCAACTTGTCTATTTCTATTATGTTGGTGTTGCGTCGGCGCCGGGCTGAAGGAGACCACTTTGATGGTCAATCAAATCCTGGTATGATGCTTGAGATTGATACAGTATTCTGACTGTCAACACTGTTGGAAATAAGCACATCTCTGTCCGGTCTGTTTGTAGAATCTGGACGTTGAATCCACGGGCTTGGGCCCCAAAGGGTGGAGGTATCCGGCGCAGGAAATCTTTCGAAACAACTTGGTTCTGCATCTAGGCCAGCGCAGTGAAGTTTCTGGAGGACTTCTTCTCGAACTTGAGGTAAAGGTGGATCTATACCCGCCTGCGGAGGGTGGGAATTGTTGTAACTGCGGGTGTTTGGTAGTGGGAGCTTGGTTTGGGGTAGTGTTTGTTGACGTATGGCATTGGGGCTTGGTAATTTGGATGGGGCTTTGATATGCGGGGTTTTGTATTTGATATGCGGGGACGGTGCTCGATAAGCAGTGGTTGACATTAGCGCAGTGGGAGAGACATTATGCTGGGTAACGGGGAGGGACTTGATTAAGCTTGGGGGGTAGTTTGGATATCTGAGGGAAAATTTTGGGACTTTGGGGTGGATTTGATATGATAAAATATGGGGACTGGATAATGTGGGGCAGCATTGTAGTGGCCGAATGATTTGATTGTGGAACGGTAGGTTTGACGAGGCTTTGATGGGGGTATGGAGCGGTTTGGGGACGTGGTCGGTAAGTTTAGGGGGGACCTTCTTCACCGGATGGGAATGGCGGCAACCTCTTCTCTCGTCTTCCTCACAAGTCCGGAAAGATTCCAGGTGTGATGCAGACACCGGTTATCGTTCCCGACTCAGGCCATCTGATAGTTTCACCCACTGTCCACTATCTCGGCGAGCTTGCCACGATTAACAAGATGATAAATGTCGCAAGTAACTCGGGCTCTTGCACCCGTACAAACACTCTACAATCTCGTTTTCTGTAATCAGAGGCTTCACCTCGCATGCCTCTTTCTCATGTGTACGCAAATTCTCGATGCTCTCTTTGGATTTCTGTCATCTTTTCCACAAGAGTTACCGGATCAGGGGGACTATTCTCGACGTTGTATGCAAAATCTGTCGATGAAATGAATTCCTAGCAGTGTGCTACAAAACTGGGCCACTGTCAAGTCTCGGGTGATGTGAACCATTCAGGCCTCACATCACAGGCTCCGATGAACAACCTCATCAGCGATCTTTCATCTTTACCAACTCCCACGAGTTGGTCACAGGACTCTCTTAGGTGTTCCATGGGGTTGCCAACCCCTCGAGGCTATCAACTTCGAGGGATCGTAACCCTTCAGGTAGGTTAAAGTTGGGAGATGCATAGGTTCTGCGTAGCTTAATCGGCGGGAAGTCTGGGAGTGCATGCATTCTTCATTGCCTTTTGATCTCATCTTTATGTCTACTTCGTTCTTCCCTCGCCCTCCACTACTCGTTGCTTGACTCCTCGTAGGGTCCAACTCGGAGTCGTGCACCTCATGCTCGGTTGGGAAGGGGACTGAACAAAGTGGTTCTTTTGGGAGGGGGGAGCGATGGAAGGACTGGGGAGTTTGAGGGTGTTTGACAGTTTGCGAGATAATTTGGGGATTGGATTTGGGTCAAGTGGGATGTGGTGTTTGGGAATGAAAAGCGGCCCGGGATTTGGTTCTGATTTGGGGTTGGGGCTGGGGTGCGGTAGTGGGGTTTAGTGTGGTTGTTTGCGTGTTTGGGGGTGGGGTGGTGATTTGTGGAGGAATTGTTTTGAGTGGTGGGGAGTTTGATTGAATAGGAGACTAACGGGGATAATGGGGGTTTACGGTAGCGTCATATCTATCCCGGGATGGGTTAGCACAGGTGTCGATGGACGGCACTGAGCAGGATCCGAGTTGGACGAGGGGAAGTAGGTTAGGAGGTCTTGCGTCTATAAAGTGGGGCCAAACCCGGATGGGAGGCGTATCTTGGACTTCGCTGCATTTCTTACCCTCATGTCAGAAAACTATTTGCGCCATCAGCTGCGCAATAAGATCATTTGCTATGCCACGGTGGGAATGAGCCACCCACGACATTGTGGGACTGACTTCTTCATTGTTTCTCCTATGTCTGTGATGCGTTTGGTCCGGGGAAGGAAATCTGCGGTTCCTTTTGAATGGTGAGAAGTAGGGTGATCTGCCAGCTTTTATCGACACAGATAGGGTAATGGTACCTGTAAGGTGAAACAACTCAAAGGCATTTGTTCGTCATATCAGGTACAAAATACAAAATACACACAGAAGGCAGAAAACAACAAGTCGCTTGTTTGAGAGATATCTAACCCACGAATGAGGAGGAAAATATATTTTGGACAAAACAGGCAGTTTGCTTGTTTTGACGTCATCCGGGAAGGCGGAATCAAGTCGAGCTAGGTTTCTTGCCAGTTGCTTTTGACACCGTTGCATCTTATCTTCATATCTTTGTAATACGGAGGAGAATGAAAAATTTCAGCAATAGGGGCTGGGACGGGAAAGGCTTGCCTAGTATCTACAAGGCGAATTCAGGCCAACGTAAGTTTGGATATTTCATTCATTCTTCATTGCGCTTACAAGGGAATGAAAAAACAAAACATTGAAATTCCTCGAAGACACATTTTGACGATTTCTGGCCTCAGTTGCTTGAGTCATTCCTTTCTTCTCAAATAGTGGGAAAATGGAGGGATTTTAGACGATTTCCTCCTCATCGTCTTCCTCAATTATTTAACCGGGTCGGGCACTGTTATGTCTCCCTGTCACGGGCGCGAGGCACTTTCCGCGTTTTTAAGTGCTATGGGTCACCAATCCTCTCGAGCGCCGCACTTCTGGCTAAACAACACGGCAGTATCAATATCTATCTTCTCCTCTTCGCCTTTCCTTCGTGTAATCTCCAAAGAAGCAAGTTCAACCTTTTCCTTAGGCTTTCGGTTCAATACTAAACTCCTTTCTTTCTTTTTTATTGACGAACGCCAGATCTTCATCCAAGGTCGTGACAAGCCTTTGAAGCTTGACGTGGTCATGTCCACTAAGGTCCCTCCTCCTTAATCTTGTGAATTTCTCGAGTGACTCTCGCTCGATCTTTCTGCACAATTCTCCTCGGTGAGCTCCGTCTGGCCGTTCTTGCTTTTTCATAAGGTGGTGCGTCACCTTCCTGAGACAGATAGAGGTATTAAGGAGTTGTGGTATTGAAATATGGATTTTTGTGTGAGAGAATTGGAGACTTGGAATTTTGGTCGGACATTTGTTTTTAGTGCTTCTGGATACTCTTTGGGAATTTCTGGGTTTGGAGTGGTACGATATCCGCATTCAAAGAAACGTAACACATAAGCATTTAACACGATATATATCGCGTCCTAAACATGCATGGACCCTTTGTGCCAAGGGTAAGGCCTAGCGATCTGAAGGATGTTCTGCGCCATTTAACAAGTAATTGTACCCCCGAAACAAAATCCACTAGATATCATAGCGTTCATTACACCTAAAAACTCAAACGGATTACATTTAGGAAGGGGAGTAGTGCAACTTACATATAAAATCAATCCCCGCAGGGGAGTTAAAGGGCGATGATTCCAGCTCTCTTCTGGCCTTCTCCACTCTTCTCGGATAATGCACTAGCTAGACTGAACATATATGGACCTCAGCGAAAGCAGCTTGGAAGATGTCGATACATATCGTCGGGTGTTCATTGCTCGTCCAGAATCGGTCCAAATGCACCAGACAAGCCCTGTGTAAGCTGATTCTTGTGACGTATCTAAGCCAAAACCCTCTAAATTCTAATTTCCGAAGCTGGTACTCTCGCTCCGTGTTGAAATGTTTGCTTTTCTTATTGAATCTACTCCCTTCGGTCCCACTCTTGATGAAAATGGGTATGAGTGAATCTGAAGCATTGTTTTGCACGTCTTCGATTTTCCGACCGTGCGTGGTGTTGGATCCACTACACCATGCAAAGCATTGTGCAACCATGTCTTATATTCGTCAACATACCCAGCTCCATACCGCCCCTGGATAACATCCCATTTCATGTTGAACGTCCGGCCATTCCTGGAGGATAACTTTTAAGTGAAAGGTATTTTGTCCATTATAGTGTAACGACCACGCATTGCTGGCATCTCTTGGACAGGTAGGATTTGGACATTCCCAAATTGTCGCAATCACTCTCGGCGAGTTATAAGGACGCAATCCTATGATGCCGGGTAAGGACTAAGAATAGCATTTGACCCCTTGGGCTGCTTATCATCGAGACTTGACTCAGGTAACATCCACTGTCTGTCTCCTTCTTCAAAATCAAAAAACACCCTTGCCCACGCGTCCCTGGTGGTGGAATGAAATTTACGAATACGCAAGTAGAATCGTAATATCGAGAGGACTTTTGTCTCGGTTCGGCCAACTCCTGTGGCTGGGGGTTCTCTCTTTTACATAGATGTGCCGCTCAACCACAATTGGAGTAAGATGTCCACCTTGAAAAAACGGGAACCCATATGCACATACTCAAGGATCGTTAAATGTAGGGACAAGATGACTGGGGCCAAGCCAGCAGTATTTTCTTTTCTTCGAATTTTCTACAGACTCCTCTTGAAACATGGCATTCACTACCAATCACTACCCGGGTTCGATTCTTTTCCTTCGTCTTTAGTGAACACATTGTTACCAAGAGGCATGTAGAGGAAAGAAAGCGATAGATTGGCGTTGTCTCCAGGTACTTAGTCATGGAATTCTTTCGGGAATAGTCTAAAATAATTATCGTGCCCCCACCTCTCGAAAAATTTCATTAGAGGATGCTGGTGGGTCCCTAACCAATCTGCATTCACTAGGAATAACATGTCTCTCAATTCGTTCTTGGTTGGACTATATGGTAGGAGAATGTGATGATCGGGATGCTTTTCCTTTTGCAACACGTCCCTCGAGTCAAGGCGAGTCTTTGATATCTTCTAGTGTGGGCAGTATTTCAACGTCTCAAACGGAAGACCATCTTCTCATCGTCCCAAAATCGGGATGACCGCGATAAACGTGGGTCCATACCTTGAAGTTCATTATAGAAGGTAGGTGACCCAAGTAAATCGAGATTTCTCTCTTCTAAAAACACTCCTTAAGATGCCCACCACAATCGAAAAAGACGGGCGCCTGCGTGATCATTTTGAAGTGAAGGAATTGACTCGGACATCTAAAAAACATACAACTAGTTAATTTTCAATCCCCCCGATACAAAACTAGTTAAAACACGCAAAGCATCCTTCGAATTTAAAACAAACAAAAAATGAACGTCCTAGGAGTCGTAGGCATTTTTGGAATCAAGGTGGACTTTCTAATGGGCATGACATCCTGGGGGTGTGGGTCATCTTAGGACAATGCGCTATTTTTTTGGGATTGTTTCGCTATATCCTAGTTTGACTAAGAGTGGGTTGTGTTGTATTTAGTGTTGGAATGGGTAACCCAAGCGGGACAAATTGGGATGGCGACAGTTAACGTCGCATTGATCAAGTAGTCAACTACAATCGTCAGGTCCCCCCGAGAAGATTTTTGGTTAATGAACGACTGCTAAACAGCATAATCGTCCTTTAATGGAAATGTAATACAGTGTCATTGAAGGAAGTATGTATGCTATGGAGGCAACAGTTTAAAAATCTAAGAATTTAAAACACTTAAACAATTAATCACAATATCAAATACGTTAATCCTAAGGTTAGGAATACTCCAAAACATCCCCATTGGAGTCACCATTTCTGGTTATCAAACAGAATTTCAAAAAGAGTTTACTTTGTTTTAAAAGAATTTTCACTTTTTAGGAGTCGCCACTTAATTTTTTTTTAAAAATTAAGAAAGAAACTCGTTTCAAAACAAATTAAATATAAAAATCATTTGACAACATTTTTTAGGATTCGGGAGGGAGTCTTATTAGTGTCTTAGGAAGGTGTTTAAGGCCACCTAACGCGACACTCCGATCAATACCGGTTTTCCAGCGATAACTATTCGACTATTTTTTTGTTTAACTTTGTGAATCTATAGTTATTGAACTCATTAGAAACTCCTTAGGCGAAATTTTCAATTTTTTAGAATACTTTATTAGGATTCGTTGGAAGTAGAAAACGTTAAACGAAGCACTTTCCAAACTTAAACATCTATCTTTTTAAAGTTTCAATTTTGTAATTTTTAAGTTTGATTAAACAAAAGACGTTAGATGGGGTGGAGTTTTCTAATTCCTAATACGACATTCACAATAAAACAATAAGAAAATAGTTAAGGAGAGAGAGAGAGAGGAGATGTGGGTCTGACTTTCTTCGGTTATGTTCGTTGACCGATGTTGGACCCCACCTGCCTTTGGGTTATTGACCATTGTACCTGTCCTAACCTAAACATAACAAAATGAAATAAGAAGAATGAAAAAAAAAAGGACTACAAGGATTATGCCAATTAAAATAAAATACAAACAAGTGTAAAACGAGAAATTTCTAATTGATTTCTTCAGTCCTTCAATCTTCCGGCATCTCTTCGTCGGTTTTCAAGGCTTCTTGACTCGATAAGAAATTTGTGAGTATGTACACTTCTCAAATTGCAAAGAGGGAAAGTTCACAGAGCCCCCAAACGGATTTTTCATGCCACAAACAAAGAAAGATAATATAAGGATTGTAAAAAAAACACGATAAGGCTATTTGCTAATGTACACAATAAACCCCAAAGAGACAAATGAACAAAGGGCTGATTTACGAACGCCCTATTATTATATTCATCATAGAGAATATGCACAGATTACTCACGAAAACACAAAACAAGCAAAGAACATATCGAACTTAAAGGGCGTACAAGAGAAAACATAGGAAATCAAGTATATTTTCACAGAAAAAAGGCAAAGTCAGCACATGAAACAAAATGCAAGCACAAAATCTGCAAAAAAAAGGGAGTACTATGAAGTATTAAAATAAACATATATTCCGAGCAAATCCAATACACGAAATGCACTTGTATTTTTAATAATCGAAACAACTGCCAATGTTAACCCCATAGCTAGTTTTCAATTCAATCGCAATTCAACTGAATAATGTAAAAGATTAAACAACGATAGTTACTTTTTAAACAAAAGCTAAAAAAATGGTTGGGATTCGAAAAAGAATAACTAACGAGTAAAATTGATTTGACTTAACAGATAAAAATGGAAACAAATGAACACCAACTTCAACAAAAGATTGTGATGGGAAGAAGGTAGACTGTTTATCCATTTTTTCAAAGATATAAATCCAAACAGTAAGAATTTATCATGCAACTAAAAGATGAGGTATTACCCATAGTAAGTTTAAAAATAAGAATTGAGAGGCAAGATTTAGGAAAAAATAAAGGCAATGCTAAAAGATCCAACACAAATTAACATTTTCCATGAAATCAGATTGTAAGGCCAATATTAGTGGCATAAACGAGCTTGGATCTCTCAACAGGAACTAAGTCAGAATCCCTACGATGAATCTACGCCATGACAAACTCACAACAAGCAGATGAGCAGCACAAAACGAGCAAACATAACAGAACAGAATCATAACACGATGCATCTCGAAATCAAGCAACTAGCAGGCATAACATTTTTCTATTCATGGCAACACAAGCCATACCCAACATTCTAATACCTAGCAGATTCGACCCAGCACAAAACAAGACGAACAATATATCGAAAGCAGCAGCATCCAAAGCACGAAGCAACAACAACAAAAACAAGGATATTCTTGAAATCGGAAAACAAAACGAAGAGATAATATGGGGCGAAAGAATTACATTAATGAGTTGTTTACCTGTTGATGAGCAGCGAATCCGGGAACGAGCAGAACCTGAACGAGCCTTCACACTGAAAATCGAGCAAGAGCACTGGTTAAGACGTTTCATCGGAATATAGCAGCGTAGTGCACTACGACGCGACAGAAAGTTATTTTTCGATTTCTTATCATCTTCTTTTGTTTATCTCTAGGCCTATCACATTTTGGAGACCCTATTAACACAGATTGGAACTCCTCTCAAACAACTAATTGAAAGACAAATAGTAGGAAATCTTTTGATGAAGTGTGAACCCTAAAACCTTCCGAAATGAAACAAGAAAGAGTCGAAGAATTTTCCCTCCCAAAAATCTCTAACCCAAAAGTCGAACCCTTTACCCTGTCTAAGGTGGGAGTTTATATAGAAAGGGGAAAATTAAGGTTTTGAAATTGGGATGGGTTGCACGAGTTTCGGCCCATTTCAATTCAAAATCCCAAAACCCTCAAATCTTATCCAAAACGATTCGAGCAGGAAGGGAGTTTGAGGCGAGGTGGAGGGTTGATATGAAATCATAGTACTTGCGAGCGTCGTTGCGCAAATGCGCATCGCAAGGAAGAGCTTGCAGCCTTCCTTGCTACCAGGCCTGCGCGTACGTACTCTTTGCAGAAGGAAACGGCTCTAAAGCCGTTGCACAGGTTTCGTGGGAGATAGGGGAAGCTCGCGTGGGGAGACGCGAGGAGAGGTCGAGAGGAAGGGAGAGAGCGTGGGGGAGAGACGCGGGAGAGGTCGTGTGAGCTTTCCATTTTTGGAGTGTTTGCCTTTTTCTGCATTTTCTGGGGGGTGTTTCTGTTCTTGGAATGGCGTAGGAGAAGGGGGAAGAAGAAATAGGGGAGAGGTCCGGGTCGGAGCGGGTATGGGCTGGGTTGAGGGGTTTTTATTGGGCTGCTGATGGTGTTAAAGAGTTTAAGTGGGCTGGATTTAATTTGGTGGGTGTTGGGCCGCCGGGAATTAACGGAAGGGTGTGGGCTTATGAATTTGGGCTCGAATTGGTTGGCCGCTGGAAATAAAATTGGTAATGGGTTGAAAATAGCTGAGGTGGCCGCTGAAAAACGTGGGCTGGGAGTTGGACTTGGTTTGGTGAGGTGTCGGGAATGGATTAATTAAGGTGGAGAAGGGATTGGGAATTTGACGAATAACCAATATAAATGACGAATTTGGCATCAATCGATTACACGAGAACTTTTTATTTAATTAAAATAAGTAGCAAGTCGTAAGTGATTCAATATAATATATTTCAAATGAACTAGTTTTTGATAAGCATTTTTAAAAATGTATCTGATGGTTCTGGAATTAAATCATGAGAATACGAATTATATACATAATTATGGTTAAAATATGTAATTATCGAAAGTATGTTCAACGTATGCGAAGTAACATAAAATTCATCTATTATAGTATTTTGATTTTCGCAAAATTTATAATAAAATTAATTAATTGAAATAATTGGAAAACTTACGAAGCTCGATAATCAAATACGAGAAGTTGGTCAACATTAGGTTGGTCAACAACGGTCATGGGGCTACGGACGTCGTTGACCTACAGACCGTAAGTCATCCGTCGTTCAAGACTTAACCACTTTTTCTAGGCTGAAATTTTTGGGAGTTTTTTATCCCATCAACGGTTGTGTAGGACGGGCCATGGTTCAGGCTACGGTCCATTGATGCCACTGTTGGTAGCACTTGCTGATTTTTCGGAAAAACTAATTTTTGGTCTGTTTATGCTACGGGTTACAAAACCCACCTACGTGGCGCCGCCACAAATAAGGATTCCTTTTAATTTTTTTTATTTCAAAAATTACTATTCACCTTTCATGAAAAGTTGTGCCTCTTATGAAAATTTGTGCCATTTTATGAAAGGTTTTAACCATTTTGAAGGATTGTAACTTTTCCTAAGAGTAGAAACATTTTCGAAAAGTTGTGACTTTTATGAAGAGTTTGCCTCTTTTATGAAAAATTGTTATTTTTATAAAAGGGTGTGGACTTCCAAAGGATTGTAACATTTTCAAAGAGTTGTAACCTTTCGATAAGACACAATAATCATTTGTTCGCACATCCATTAGTTGTGTATAAACAGATGAATTCCCTCTTATTTTAAAACAATGAAAATTTTGTACTACTTCTTCCTCTATTCTTATGGGAAATTAAAGAGTTGTTTTCTTGCGCTGGTTGAATGGCTCACTGACACCATTATTTTTGTATCAATATAGTTGTGCATAGAACCTTTATTTATTTAAATTATTTACTCCTTTAAACATGTTACTAGAGGAGAATAATTTCCTGAAGGGGCATTGTGCATTCAATGACTTTATTTTCTCCATTTTGTTTCATTCTATTTTTGAAGATCCTGGTATATTTTTTACAATCATTACTTATGCTTACATTATTAATTTTTATTTTTTAATACATTCTTTGAACTTTGTTGGTTACATTTATGAAAAGTTATTGTTATAAGTATTTGTTAGTACAGATTAAATAACAAACTTTAATTGGGTATTCACGCAAGTTTTCTCTACATAAATTGTTGAAGGAACAATAACAACCGTGTTACAAATCTATAATTTCTTCATCAACAACGTCATTCCTTCACATACAAGGATGCGATTTAGTGTTCTTTAAAAAATCATCTGACAGTTAATAACTTTACATATCCATATCTTTTGGTTTTTATGTTGTTGTAATCTAATTTACTAAATTTTGTCAGTGGATATTATGAGTACATTATGATTGAAAGTTAATTGAAGTGTTAGTTAATTTTTATTGGTATGTTATTAAAAGAATGGAACTTTTTTGGTTAGAATGATTTGTCATCATCACTGGATATTTCAATAGTTTACTCCCTTTCATGTATGATTTTTTTTTTCTTTTGTTGTTTTCTTAAAATTGTATTGATTATTTTTCGTTAGATATGTATATTATCTCACTTGGACACAACTTTCCGTTCTTATAATGTTTTTCTTTTATTCCTACTCATATGGATCTTCAAAATATTTTTGGTGTGAGTTATGAATATTTTCGGCAAACATAACTTGAAGATTATTAAACAAAACCTACTCTAAATAAATGTAATATTTTAACTACAAAAGATATGTCTATTAAGATAGATTTGTTGTTCTTCATGGCCCAAGTCGATGCTAAGCGTTTGATTAATCTGGGTTAGACTCATTTTTAATATTTTAATGTTCAAGAATATTTTTGTTTTAGATGAGTGTAGAATCCACCATTTTTATCGACTTGTACATTCATAATGAAACAATTATAACATACATATTTATGAACAAGTCATAAAGTTCAATTTGATGAAGCATCTACAAAGGCTTTCAGAGCATTACTTTATTGAAGAATCAATTTCTATAAGGGTCAACAATATTATTTTTATGTTATTTCAAATTTATTTTTCTCCTTCTAAATATTTTGTATGTGTAACAAAGTAACAAAAACGAAAACAGGTGAATGTTTCACCTCACAAAAGTAGACTATCTCTAAAAAAATTCTATATGTTGTTGTGGTGTACATTTATTAACAGTCTTAATTTATTTATAAATAATAGTGATTATCAAAAACTTTAAGGGAGACAATTAAATTATGTACAAAAATATAAAAAATGATGTTTAATTGCTACATTAGAACATCACTCAATTTTTACAAGACAATTATATCATCAAACATATATTATGATAAATCAAAGGGAAAACATATATGACGTACCAAGAAAATACTAGCCTTAGCACACTTGACATTTGTGGTCTAAGTAAAATCTCCTGAAGCTATCGGTTATAGAGCATAGAAACATGAATGAACATTACTCTCCTTGGTGATGAATAAGACAACACGAAACTATTTAGAGAATTGATACTAACTTGAGGAAACTTAATGTAAAATGGAAAAAGTTGTGTGAGTGGATAAGGTTGTGTATTTTGTAATTTAACTTACTATAAAATGAAGTATAGAAGAATTGGATTGCATGTCGAAATCTAGTTCTACGTATTAAAGAAAGAGTTCAAAATCTAATTGATAAAAGTTTGACTATAATATCATCCAAAATGTTTAGTTTCTAATGGTTAACAAAAAGGAAGAGAAATGGAGCTTAGAAAGCATTTGGAATGTACGGTTTTACGAAAACTTAAAACCCTGCCTGCGTCATTAGTCTGTTTTCGTTTTTCAGATGAGCCGAGGTGGTTTGATTGCAGCATGCAGCTGTAAAACAATTGTGAACAGGTACCGTATATTATGTCAAAAAATCGCACTTCCATTTTATTTTTCTTCAAAATTTACCACAGAGAAACATGGGTATTGGTGGTGCTACTAATATCCCCTTAAGCTATTGGCGAAAGAAAAGAAACATGGCTGAAAATAAATCTTCTTGGGATAAATAGGAAACACCAAACTATTTAGAGAATTGATAAAAACAAGTGGGAATTATACATAGGTATCATTGTAATGTTGCTGATATGAGGGTAGCTCAGCACATTGAGAATGAAAATGAGGATGGGCTATTCATTACTATCATTAGTAGTGTAGCATGTTGTTCGGACTTGTGGGCCTTAATTATGGCTGCAGAGACTGGATTAACTTTCCAAGTTTATAAGTTGTCACCTATTTTTCTTCACAAGGTCTCTTATAACTCGAATATCATTTTTTTCAGTTTGATTATAGGATTGTTCAAACATTCCTAATATATGTATTTATTATGTGTGAATACACACAAAGACACACACACGGAGCTGATAATGAGAGCTCGGTAGTAATGATGTTAAAGAACCTTTATTAACGAGTTCTCATTATTAGCTCGTGCTATTGCTCTACTATAGTAATCCTTTTACATTCCTCTATAATCTACTCCTATATATATATCTTACGAATGATTGAACAAAGCTATAATCAAATTTAAAAGACAGGATGTTATTCAAGTTATAAGACCTTATGAAGAAACTCAGGTGACAACTTATAAACTTGGTAAGTAAATCCAGTCCCTGCATCCCTAATTAAGGCCCACAATTTCGAATGCCAGACTACTAAAGAATAGTCCATCCTCATTTCCTTTTTAAATGTGCTAAGCTACCCTTATATCATCAACGTTACAATGATACCTATATATATAAGTCCCACTTGTATTAATGTGAACCTCATCGATTGAAGGAAATTATCTTGCATGTGTGAAGAATGTCAAAACATTCAATCTCACACAACCTCTAAAAACAGTAGTAACAAGGCATACTGATATTGGGATAAAATACTCTGTCACAAAACCACTTGAACAAACATAGAAATTAGTAATTCGTGTAGAACTCAACGGAAAAAAAGGAAATCTACGTGCCCCCCCCCCGATAAGAACATATGTGAAAAATGTATGAAAGATACAGTGAAAAGGAGTTACATTCAGGGAAGAAAACATGACCACCATAAACAAGGATTCTTCATCCAAGAAATTCAAGTGTAACATGGAACTAGCAGTAATGTTTATTTAAGAAGTACGGAAACATTAAAAGCCGATGACTCCTATAACTAACCAGCATCACAATGTAGTTTAAAGGCTTTGAGTGTTTGGTTAGGGGGAGAAATAGGGTCACAAGCTGATAGTATCACTCGTGTGAACCCCCATTTATTCCAAGCGAATTGGTTGAGGCTTTGTTTCACTCTGTATTTGTACTATCTATTAAAGTGGGCTTGATCATCTCATTGGTGGACGTAGCGTAGAATGACTGAACCATGTTAAATCTTTGTGTCTTTGGTATATTTCTCGTTGTCTTCTTACTCGTGATCTTTCGGGTTTGCATTGCTAGCTTCGCATTCACCTACATTTTGCGATCCTAACAGTATCATATATGAAGTTTCCCTTTTATTATTGCGGTAATAAATGAGATGACAAATATTATAATTAAAAAAGTTATTATGCAGGTGGTGAGGGGACACGAAAGACACGGGGAGAGCAACAGCAACCAGAGAAAACAATAATCTGGTGAAGAAAACAGGACTTAGATAAAGTATTCTTGTACTCGAAGATCGTTCAGTTGGATAAGGTTAATGAACCTGTTAAGAAGTCCCACATCAAAAAAGGGATGATAGTTGATCTACTTAATTATATGGATCTTTACAATCCTTACCTCATGAACTAGCTCTTTTTGCTAGTGAGTTAGGTACAAGACCTAATTTCACATGGTATCAGAGTCAGATACATCCAAATTCTTTTTCCTTGATGGTGGACGCCTATATTATATTGTCCATGTTCCAATTAGTAAGGTATAGGTGTGCGGGGAATGTTAAGAAGTCTCACATCGGAAAAGAGATGAGCAGTTGTGATCTTCTTATATGAATAATGTGGAACTTCAACACTATATAATCCCATTTACGCCCATACAAACTGATGTGGTGGGGTATTCAAATGGGATAGAGCGTTATGATTCCATGTAAAGATAGAAAATAGGTTAAGTCTGTCTCAAAAAATTAATTATTAAGGTAAGATGACCAAGACAATATAAGAGACCTAATTGTCCATCCTTTTTCCTATTCGTGACTTCTTAACAACTTCCATCAATTTTTTTAGCTTTAATACTTCAAGTGAAATTATTAACATTCTTGTAATTAACAAATAGGCTTTAGCTGACATGATGGAGAAAGACACTGAGGCAAAGTATGGAAATTAGGTTGGATTTGCTCTTCTATTTTTTAAAATTGCATTATGAGATAATCCTTATATTATATCAGAGAAGCTAAGGCAACTATTCATCGAAAAAAAAATACTTGAAGCTTTCTATCATGTTACATTTCAGAATTAACACTCAATTTTTTCGGGATTAAGGTTACTAATGTTCATTCTAATTTTTTGATCCTACATATATATGTGATCTCTTCAGTGTAAATTTGTATAATTTGAACCTTCCTCAGACATCAAGTTCGATATCAAATAGAATTTTCACCAACACATCAATGTGCTTTTCATGTTTGCCTGGTCCTCAAGAAGAAATTGGCTTCTATGGTCACCCTATAGCTTACCTTGCCTCCTGTTCTTATGGACGACCTTAGGTAAGTGGTTAATGAGATGAGTGGACTCCTTATAAGACTTAGAACTTTTTCTCCATTTGAGCTAGTTTTCAGGGCGCAAGTAAGGTTCAAGGCCTAATTTTACATATCTTAACAATTTACGTTCACATTTATATTTCAGGCATTGATTAATTGTCAAAGCTATATAAATAAGTTGACTATTGTTCTATCAGTTGATGAAAGTGTGATTCATGATCCACATCTATTGTTGGATGATCTTGAACAATCTCTAAAGTTCATCAAACATGCTAGGAAGACTTTCCGTCTTCATTTGGTTTGTTAGACACAAAGTACAAGAAAAATATAGAGGGAAAGAGTTAGTCAAAAAGAGAGTTTTATTAGTTTAAGGAAGGTGTTTTTATTTGTGGAGCTTTGAACTCAAATCTTGTCCAGAGTTGTTGAATTATATTTTGTAAAAGTTGTTGTATCTTGGAGAGAAAAGTCAAAGAGGACTACTACTGGACCGGTGAAAACATTTGTTGCCGTGGGCTTGAATCTCCTTAAAGAGAGCGAGATATCCGTGCCTCAGCCTGAAGAGATTTGTTTCTTCATTTTTATTTTCAATTGTAATATTGTATTTTTTGTTATCTTGTAAGTTTTTCACTAACAATTTCAAGGAGATTCAAGATGGCTACAATTAAAAAAATCGCTGATGTCAAGAAGGGAGATTTTTAAAAGTCATTTCGGTTCAATAGTAACCATTTTAAGAGATGAAAGGGTAAAATACTTTTCTACTTAAGTCTTCTCAATGTATCTTATGTTAACTAACAAGAATCCAAATAAAGTAGACATCACCTCTATGAATGATGATGAAACTATTTCTCATCTAGAGAAAGTGGAAAAGTAAGATGGTGATTCCCATAAATGTCGGTATTATATTCTTAATTGTCTATCTGATGATTTTTATGATTATTATGATAGAACTTACTCTAGTGCAAAGAAAGTTTGAAAGACACAGAGTAAGTATGATACTGAAGAGACTAAAGCGAAAAAATATGTGGTGGTAGATTTTGTCGTTTTCAAATAGTGGAGAACAAATCAGTGGTAGATCAAGCTCAAGACTTTATCATGATTGTTGGAGAGCTTAGGTCCGAAGATGTTAAAATTGGAGATAATCTTATTGTTTGTGGCATAGTAGATAAACTTCCACCTTCTTGAAAGAAATTTTAAAAAACTATGCGCTATAAACAAAAGGAAACCTCTCTTGAAACATTGATAATGAAAATCCGCATGGAAGAAGAAGGAAGGGGCCAATATGCATCTTTACAAACAGAAGAGAACAACATCACAATGAATGTAAATTTAATTATTTCGAATAATGCTACTCCTTCAACTCACAAAAATACTTCTTTAATGCCTAAGAAGAAAAAAATCAAGAAAAATGATGGTAGACCTCCCAAGAAAAATAATGGTGAAAATAACCAAGCACAAAATCAACAAGTTCAAGAACAGGGACCATGCTTTGTTTGTGGCAAGAGTGTACATATTGCTCGATTTTGAAGATTCTGAAAACGTGGTCCTAACCCTCAGACAAATATTACCGAAGAACCTTTTGATACGGTGATTACCGACATAAACATGGTTGAGAATGTTGATGGATGATGGACTAATTCTAGTGCAAACCGTCATGTTTGTTATGACAAAGACTTGATTTAAAAAATATACTCATTTTGAGAAGCTCAAAATCATCATGCTAGGTGATGCTTACACTACTCAAGTGCTTTGAAAGAGAGATCTCGAATTGTGTTATAATTCTCGAAGGGTATTAATTATAAAAGATGTACTTTATACTCCTTTTAAGAGGAAAAAATTGATATCTATTTTTTCTTAATAAAACAGGCTTGATCAATATGTAATAATGAAGAAGGGTGTTTTTGTGGTGAAGGGGTATGCATGTTATGGGATATACAAATTGAATGTTGAAATTAATAAAGTTTCTATTTCTATTTATATGCTTTACCCCATCAATTTTTGGCATGCTCGTTTGTGTCATATTAATGATCGTTATATTGGAATCATAAGTAATTTAGGATTAATCGAAATGATTGAAAAGAAGTCATAAGGGTCAAAAATACCCCTCAATTTTATTTTATTTCTTGAATTTACCCCTACCGTTAAAACAACTTATTTGTACCCATGTCTTCAATAAACTTAACAAATATACCCCTCCTTGGATGAAACACCCCAAATTATCAAATTAATTACAATTATTCAATTTTACTTAATTTAATCAATTTTAACCCAACCCGATCCACTTAATAAAATAACGCATTTCTTTACCCAAAGCAATATTGTTTTTCACCACCACCACTACCAAACAAGGAACAATGAATCACAAATCACAAGAGCTAAAAGGAAAAAAAAAATCAAAATCAAACGCTTCCATTTCTTGGAATTTAGTGAAGTGGCGGTACTCAGCTTGTTGTGTAGTTGATTGTGATGTTTGTGTATGAAGTATTCTGAGTTTTGTTGTGTTTTTACCCTTCTGTGGATGGTGGCGATGGATTCTATTGGGTCATATCGTTCACCTTCGATATGTAAGTTTGCAATTATCACTCTTTTTTTCCTCTTCAGATTTTCAAAATTTATTGCTGATTTTTAGCTATTTGTTGTTCTTGTATTTTATTTTTTTAAAATTATGGGAATTCATAGTGGGTGCTATTTTTTAGGGTTTGAAAAAAATGGAGATCTTTGAACCGGAGGGTTTGAAATATAGCTAGCGTTTTGGTATTGAGTTGAATTTCTAATTTTGAGATGATGTATTGATTAGGGTTTTGATATTTTTTCATTGGGATCCGCCAGATTTATCCATTCAGTCACTACACTTGTTTTTAGTTTGGTTCAACTTTTGCGTACAGTACTCTTTTGCTTTTTGAGTTTCTTGGAGCTCTTATTGCTGTCTTTTGAATTGATGTCTTAAGTTGAACTTTTGGTCCTTGCACTATCTGTTATTTTATCTTTGTTTCTTTTGTATTTCAGGTGTGGTGAATTCATTGTAGTAGTAAAAGATTGTGAAAATTCTTGGTTCACCGTTAGTTAAATGGCGAACTCTATTTCAGTCGATCTATGTGAGGGTGGTGACTTAGGTCAATTATTTTTAAAAAATTTTTAGAGAAATATTTTTGTTTTATTTTTTAAAAAAAAATCATTTTTACGCCATGTTGGGGTTTAGGGTGTCCGCTATGTTGGTTTTTCACCATCTTTGGATCGGAATGTATCCGAAAGAGAATTTTTGTATTTTTTCAAAAATGCTCATACAAATAATAAAGAGAAAATATCAAAATCCCTCTTAATCTATATTCGATTTTTTCAACTACACACTTCAACTTTACGAGTGTCTTATCACCCACCTGAATTGTTTATAACTGTAATAATTACCTCCCTAAATGCTTAGTTGGCAATGTGAGTGTATTTCACTCTCTTTGAGAGAATCAACATTAAAAGTTATTACTAAAACATTACTGTAACTGCGGTTGGAAGAAATATATGGATGTGTTAGATTGTTGGATGTTTCTAAATTATTTTCTTTCTTCTCCATAGCAATATAAAAAAATCTCTCCATCATTCACTACCTTTAAATAGGTGTTACCACAGCAATAATTGTTGCTGCCACCACCATTTTTATCGAATTCTTTATTGTTGATTCCAAACAAATTTACAAACTCATGTAATACTCTTGCAAAATCAATCTACCTAAATAAATAAAAGAATTAGAGGAGGAAAAAACCACGAGGATAGTTGAGATGATGAAACTAATGGGGTTGAAAATCATGAACAACTTGAAGATATCATAAATGAAGATAATAAAGATATGCTAAAGTGTTGAATTTTCTATATAATGACGATTTCGCAAATGACAATAGTGAAAACGATGGAGGCCTAGAAAATTTACTTTGTGAGGAAGATAAAAAAAAATGAAGATCCACAATGTATCCCCTAATATTTTTCCCAAATCGAACTTTCACAAAAAAAAAATAGGGAAAATGCACAAGTATCCCCATAGACTATGACCATTATCTCATAGACACACCTTACCTAAACTAAGGTCCTCTTACCCCCTGAAATTATTTCTTTTGTAATATTGTGCACCCTTTTTGGCTTACGTGGCATTCAAATTTCTCCCACGCGCTTCAATCGCGTGGAGTAACGGAGTGTGCCACGTAAGACAAAAGATGTACAAAATTACAAAAAAATAATTCCTGATGGGGTAATAGACTTAGTTTAATTAAGGCGTGTCTCTAGAATTTCAATCATAATCTAGAGGGATACTTGTGCATTATCCCAAAATAATAAAATAAAAATAGGGCTGCAAAAAGATTGAAGAGAAAGGATGAAGAAGAAGGAGAAAGGCTTTTTTCAAAATTTCAATTGGCGAAACACACGTGTCAAGCATGTGTGCCTCACCACAAGGCACATAGATGGCTGATTATCACGTTTTAAGGGGTATTTAATCCATTTAAAAATAATTTAGGGGGTAATAAGACCCTCATAAAGTGTAAGTATGTAGTTGAAAATCCGAATATAGATTAAAAGGGTATTTGATTATTTTCTCAATAATTAAACAAATAAATAAATAATAAAATCTATCTACCTTCTCAAAATATTAAAAGTAGATATCTAATTTTATCAGACATATTTATTATTTGACAGTTCTTTCATATATTTTAGGAATTCTTAATTTTTCAAGTAAATACCATATATTTAATTATTCCATCTATTACATGCAATTGGTGTAAGCAACATTGCATCACAAAATTGTCCAACAAGACAACAAAATGGAAAAGGGAATTATGTTGTCATTAAGGTAAAAGACATGCTAATTTTTATTATCTTCCTCTATTTCCAATGGTGTAGAATTCAATGTTTTCCTTGTATGTTTCACTAGCCACCATTATTACCTGGCCAATTACTTATGCTCACAATGAAACTCTCTCCCTTTCTCTATAAATAGTTAAATTTGAATATTCACTTAGACATATAATTGTTCAAAGATATATAATATGGCTAAGTCTCAGTTTCACTATGCTGCCTTTCTAGCTCTCATCCTTTTCTTCCTCATTGCATCAAATGGTGAGTATAACCCACAAACTATGAATTATTCTACCTAATATTATTACTTCTAACATTGTAAAATTTTAAGAAAAAAAGAAAACCTTTTTAAAAATGCATTGTGGTATTAAATATATCGCGACATTTAGTAAGAGGATGTCATTATGAGTATAATTAAAGAGAGAGCTAAGTAGACAGGAGGTGTGAGAGGTCAAATATAGTGAAATGGGGAGAGACACATTTAGGCCTTAACAATTTTGGGGAAAGGTGATTAGACAAGATATGATCTGAGGATGTTGAGGTCGCAAGGTTATGACGTAATTGAACCTTGTCTGACTATTAACTTATTCATGTAGTTCTTTGGCTTGGTGCAGTCTAGAGAACCGTGTCTATCATAGTATTAGCTTATAATACATTCTTCCACTTTATTGGTACTTATATCCATATATATGTTTACAGTGGGAATACACTCTATTATCTCTAAATTTCACTATGTGAAATTTCACTGAATATGTTATTACTATATATAATAAAAAGAGTGTCATGTAAACTGAAGCATATTGTAATATTATATGTTAACTCGTGAGATTTTACTTTCTTTTCTTCGTAGAAATTCAAAAAGCAGAATCAATTGGTTGTGAAAAGATGAGTGTGACATGGTCTGGGCCTTGCTTTGATACTGGAGGATGTAATAATCAATGCATCAATTGGGAACATGCTATTCATGGAGCTTGCCACTGGGATTGGACTGGCCCTGCTTGCTATTGCTACTTCTGTTGATATATGATTTTAATTATTGTGATTGATGCTATCAATTGAAAAAAATGAAAAGAATATTACATCTTTTGTACTATGTTGGAAATTTTAAGATAGGTGATGAGTATGAAATAAAATCTGGTGTAGATGATTTGTCATTGATAAGAATATCAAAATGGTGGGACTTTCTGATACAGTAGGGGAATTTAAATATACAATGTTGTGATTCAAATAGGAGTGTAAAATCTGTTTAAACTGACCTTATTATATTTGTCATCTTCTAATTATAAATCATTTATGTGATATTTCAAAAACACACTTATTTAAAAGGTCTTTGAATATAGACAAGTTTTAGGATGATTATCAAAATAAGAGAAAGAATAGTCCTTCAGTTTTTACAAAAAAACAAAAGGACAAAGTAGCCCTTTCTCTCCAAGTTCAATATCGAGAGTTCTACTTACTCGTATTTTCTCAGAGCTTTACGAATTCTTTATTGTCTTAGCTAATAGAAAAACCAACCTAAACTTAGGCTTTTAACCCAATCCTAAATTCTATAATTATTGACTTACCCATAACGAATGAAACAAAATTATTTCTCACCATTTATCAATATAATTCACACTGCACCTTATTTTATCATCTTTCAATTTTTAAATCCCAACAATTATATATAAAACAACTACAACTAGGTTATTTTGTCACTTTTGTGTACATCATAGGAAAAAATCAAGAACTATCAATATTGCCAAACACATGAGTTAAGAATTTATATTAACAAAAACTAATTGCACTATTACATGTTATTGATGCAAGCACGATTGCATCACAAAAGCTTAAGACATGATCATTATCCAAGAAAACAACAATAAAATCCAAAGGAAGTATATTATATTGTCATTAAGGTTAAAAAAACATACTACTTATTAGTATCTTTCTCTATTTCCAATGTATTTCCTTGTATGTTTTCTAGCAAATCATTTTCAAAGAGACCTTTAAGAAAATGGTTTATCAAGCGTTGAAATGTGTCTTTTTTCCTTTTTAGAGTTAATTGTCAAACTCACATTTAAAGTACTTTTATTATATTTTTAGTTTCATATGTATGAGTTTTCTATCTTACCTATCACCATATGTTTTATCGAAGGACATCTCAACTTGTTCACTTTTTGTACTTGCGCCATTATTAGGTTTGCAAAATGAAAGATTGATACTTGATAATAGTATCAGAAAACTCATATATCTTAGAATATTTTAAATGTATTTTTGATGATTTACACTCCATTTTTACACACAATTTCTGGTAATATCATCTCTACATGGATGGTATGTTGCGTTAGAGTTTTGAAAAATGAACAATAATTTAATATAATTGACTAGCGAATATAATTATTTTGATGGATATGGAACTTACCACTATTATATTAAAAAGTACTTATCACAAAATAATACTTTTTTATAAGAGACCATAAATTTGTTTTATGGGACATCATACAATTTGTATCCTACATGTATTATGTCAAATAGAATACATGTCTCTACTTGTTAAATTTTATACAAGTTTAAGTGTTTATTTGTCCATAATCAAAGTTAAAAGACATAAACATCAGTTGAATCAAGTTAAAAAACATATTTATGTACAAAATAACATGTTCATTATAATTTGGGTAAATGTTTAAGTACCTCTCAACCTATGCCTGAAATCTCAAAGACAAATTTATACTATACTAATGTCCTATAACTCTTCCCCCCGAACTCATTTTATAAATAATTTTCTACCCCTTTTTGACCTACCTAGCACTAGTTTGAAAAAAAATGTCAACATACCCTGGGCCTACAAGATAGTGCCACGTAGGCTGAAAAGGGGTAGAAAATTATTTATAAAATACATTTAAGGGGTAATAGGACCTTAGTATATTATAAATGTGTCTCTGGTATTTCGGACATAGATTGAGGGGGTACTTGTGCATTATCCCTTATAATTTTATAAATAGGTAGTTGAAAGAGAAGCATACAAAAATATTATTCCCACCAAAAAAATAAAAAAATTATTTTAAATAGATGCTCAACTTAATTTTGGCAAACATATATAGTACTACCATCAAGTTCACTCTGTTAAATCTAACCAGACGGCAACAATCCACCCAAGAAATTGTTTACAAATACACACTCCTGCACTTTATAATTTCTCATACCAATTTTTAAAATCCGCCAAAAACTGAAAATCCATTTTTCGATGGCTAACCGCCTTACTCTCTTCCTCATCATCTCCATTACTGATCGCCACCGCCGCCGTTGATTCCACCACCAACACGACCACCACCGTTGATATCGTCTCCACAGTCGTCCACTCCAAAAACGGTGACAAACACTGCCGGCACGAAATATTCCATTTCCCCATATGATGAACTGGACAGCCTTTTGAGTGTCTTAAGGTACAACGACTACCCTCTTTTTAGCAACACAGTGGACACCTCCGACTGGGACAACTCAAACATATTAGTCCCCTAAAGCAAAAATTAAATGGGTCTTAAATTGGAATTGTTAATAAATTTTATATAATTGATTTCTTCTAGTTTTCAATTGATAATATAATCATTCTTATTTTAAATTATTTTTCATGCGATATAATACTCCAAATATGTCAAATTTCTTTTAATATTTTCTTCATTTTTATGAAAAGTTAACTTTTTCTACAAATAGTATTAATATTTGTTAAAAAATACTCCCTTCGTTTCAAGAAGGATGACCTAGTTTGACTTGAAACGGAGTTTAAGAAAATAAAGAAGACTTTTTAATTTTGTGGTTCTAAATTAAAGTTATGTCAAATGTACCAAAATGCCCTTTAATCTTGTGGTCTTAAACATGCCACGTGAAAAGTTAAAGTTAAAATTTTTCAAAAAAGGAAAAAAGGGTCATTCATTTTGAAAAAAACTAAAAAGAAAATAGGGATATTCTTTTTGTAAATGAGGGAGTAATAAATTATAACCTATTATTATTAAAAATCATGAGTCCCCTTAAATTTTGAGGCATAAGGAACATGTCTTTTTTTTTAACACTGTTGAGTGACCCCTGACACTTCATCTGTGCCGGTAGGATCCTTCACTATCTTCGCACCAAGAGATCATTTCCTCTATATCCTCGATATGGCTTCTCATGCTGATGCTTACATGGTGTCACTACGATCTCACATTATCCCTTCTCTCAGAGCCCCGATCATTGAAATCTGCAACCTTACTTCTCCATACATCGATACCCTTCTTCCCCATTACATATTTGGTGGATACGACTAGGGGTAACGACGATTTCATCACTGTTGATGGGATTCGGGTTTCAGACGTGAATTCTTTTTTCGGGTCAACATTTGTTGTTCATGGGTTAGATGTGATTCTTCTTACTTGATTCAACATGTATGAGGACACTCTAAGCCAGATGGCAAAAGGTTTTTTTGCGCCGGATAATCGTGAACTGTAATACTGGTACAAATTATTTTGGTGACTAATTTTCTCCTGATAATATCAATACTTGTATCTCATTATCTCATAATTCGAATGGCGTTTCAATGTTTTTTTATTTGAAAATTCTCTCTGATCGCCCAACTGTAATATTGGTTCTCATCATATCATCTCCCCCTTAAACTTGAAGCTGATAATCTACATATCTATCTCATCATCTCTAAACTAGTCTATATTTGCTTTACTTAGAAAATTCTACTTTTATTACTACTGAACTCTACATGCGCATGCACTAAGATTCCTTCTATGTCTTCTTTGTCAGATGCTCCTCATAACTTCTTTCGGCTTCTATTAAAGTCTTTCTATAATTGTTAACTGCATTGTCTTAAAAATCCATTTAATCTAACTCTTAAGAGAAAAACTAATTCTTACTTCAGCCTATTTCATATTAATAACTCAAATATACTAGCACAACCTCATTAACAACCTAGCCTCCGAAGCAACTCAATCTTAATAATCCTACATTTGGTTAGAATGTAGGCAATATGGTTTATTACAAAATATACCAAGTATGAAAGCTAGCACAACCTCATAAGATCATCTCAAAATGGTTAGTCAACATAAGACATAATCATTAGAGAAAATAACATGTTCATACTCATAATCATCATAATCATAGCATAATCACCATGGTCATAGCGTAATCTACAACATGAACATAATATAAATATAAGTCAACATAAGACATACTATATGAGAATAGAAGATACATCATGTTCATGTCATAGTCTTTACTTAGAATTTCATGGTTACATACTTCAACCTTAGGTATTTTCCTATTACAAGAGGACTACTTCAGAAGCCACCTCCAAGTATACTTTTGCAAGGCAAGGATAACATCACATACTACTATCCAAGGTAAGTACCTCTCTTTGGTCATTCTTGGGCGTAGTCCACATTCATAGTCAAGACATAGGTCTTCATGTCATCTAAATCATAGTCCATATACATGGTATAATTCTTAAAACTTTCCCACCATAAGGGCACCATAATTCTAGGTTACCTAAAATCAAACTTGTGCAACGTATGAAAGGCATCCCATACCACCCTTCAGACTAAGCATAACCTTGAAGACATCCTAATCATATTAATCCTCCCTTGGACTGATCATTAGCTTAACTCTCATAACTAAGGGAATCTCTAACCTTTAGTCAACTATACCAAGGAAGGCACCTATGGCGCAATCCTATATAAACTTATTTTCTTTAGTAACCCTAAGTCATACTTGCACAATGCAATCATAGCATCCCATAATACTAATCATGCTAAGTACCAAATTAGGTCCTCTTACTAATGCTCTTGGTATGGAACCTGGTGCCTCTCTTTAGCTTTAGAACACTATGAGGTACTCTCTTAAGCACATCTTAGTTCATTAATAACTTGAACCTTATGAGATACTAATTTTAGTATGTCTAAGTTCATTACTGGCACATATACTATGAGATACTTACTTAAGCATGTCTAACTTCATTTATACTTTGAACACTATGAGATACTCTCTTAAGTATGTCTAAGTTTCTTCTTCACATGGACACTATGAGATACTATCTTAAGAATGTATAAGTCCATTTACACACTTGAACACTATTATTATTTCATTATGTATGTCTTAGTTCATTATGCTTTGAACTGAGATGCTTGCATGTTTTAGTTCATTGGATAAGGAAACTGCTACTAGGAACCTTGACTCAACTATGTAAAGGATCCCATTTCATGAGATGTAGCTTTGGGAAAACCACACTCTAATACGTTAGAGTTCCCCCTTTAACTTGGATAGTCCTCACATCAACTAGGTGTGGTTCTCTTTTAAACTTGGAGTTCGTACCCTCTCTTGTGTGACACTCCATCTCATAAATACCCACTTGGAGCCAAGCACAAATCCCAAAATTTACTTGTTAAGCCTTTCTTAACACTCATGTCGCATTGAAGGATGTCCTTGAAAATTAATCCATGTTCAAGTGATTCTATCATTTCAATTTTCAAGCATTCATAAGGTAGGTTAGGTGAGTAAAGTCCTTTCACCACAATCCAACCTATTAGACTTTAATCTTCACCCTGAAGTCCTAGCTATCATTATCACAAACCTTAATATAAATTTTTATTTCTAAAATCTTCTTTATACCTAGATTTCAAGGTGTGCTATTCATATTCCTCATTACTAGGTGATGCTAGTCACAATTGATCATAAAGGTTCAATTCCAACTTTACATGTCAAGATCAATCATATTCAATTAGGTTAAGTTCAATGCATAGTTAAATTATCCTAACTTTTATCAATTCCTATACATGACATTGATTAGGAAGATTAATCCACAAATATCACATTCATCAATTTAGACTAGGGTTTACCATATAAATCATATGAAATCATAATAATATAATCAATACATGCTAATACAATTATAATTAGACATTATCCACTAGATTGGGACCATTGCGAAACCCTACCGACAATGTAAGCACAATCCTAACTAGAATTGTGTTTTTGACATTACAATTGGGGGGAAACTGAGGGGGATCTATGGGGTAAGAACCCATATTTGAATAATAAAACATAAGTTGATTCAATGCCCTAAGAAATCATGAAACCACGGAGAAAAGTCGACCTAGGTGCTTCCCTCTTCTTCTTCTTCTTCTTCTTCTTCTTGTTTTTACAGAGAGAATCTTGGAGAGTAATTTGGCATCTTAGATGAATGAGTTAATGAATTAGTTTATGGGTCTAATAAGTATTTATAGGTGGATAATTAACTAACCAACCAGCCCCTACTTAACTACTGACTTAATTCCCAAACCCCTAACTAAAACTAAAACACTTAAAACAAGCAGGACTTACGACCTCACCACCCACAGACCGTAGGTGGACCTAAAGGGCGTTTCTCACCTCTATAGGTGAAGTATGAAAATCTAAAAGGGCACCAAACTTCAGTCCTTGATCCACGCCCCCCACCTACGGGGAATGGGTCCACCTACAGCCAGTAGGTGGCCAAACGTAGGTGACACTTTTTTTGACAACTTTTTGGGTTGTTTTAAGGTCCTCTTCAAGTAACCTTCGATGGTCCATGGTGGTCGTACGTTTACTCCCTAACCCTGAAATCTTCATTCTAAGTAAGGGAGTCATTTTTACAAGTTTTAACTCTGAGAAAACACCTCAAAATCTTACAAAAATCTTTAGAACTCTCTAGTTCAGCTTGCTAGTTTCCGGGTGTTACATTATCTCCCCCTTGGGATCATTTGTCCTCTAATGAAGATTCTTAACACTTGTTAAAGTCACAAGTCTTGAATAGCATCCAATTATGCATGAAATACATCTAAATGCACACAACCAAGAAAGAGAAATTCAATTAAAAACCAAACTCAATCAATGCAACATACGGGAGTAGGAACTACTTCTACCAACCCAAAAACGCATCAAATTCGATATCTTCTCATTTAAAAGGAGGAACTATCATCTCCTAACTAAAACATGCTCAATACCCACTCATGGAGTCTAATTTCAATTTACTCTGAAAAAACATTTATTCAAAAAGGAATCTTTCAACTCTAAACTAAGATATGCTCATTTACTCATCTCATAAAGTCTATATACAACTCTACTCAAATACACTACAACATGAGGCAAAACATCGCATATAAGTCATTTATAACAAGACATAGGATTTTTCATGAATATGCATCACTTAAGAAGATCATGGAAATATACAATTCACACATGACTTCATGTAAAAGCAAACCAAGAGGAACCTTTCATCTCAAGCTTAAATCAGAGTAGAAGGAAAAGGATGAGGACATTGGGACATATCATTGGCCCTTGGCCACCCAAGTAGCACTCTTAATACTAAAGAACACTTATTACCACTTTATGGAACAAATTTCTTGTTCTTTCTTTTTCTTACATTGACGGTTTAAGACTTCTACCAGTACTTCTAAATTATAGAGTTCTCATCAAGCAACTACAACTCACAAACAACCTTACTAACTTCACTCAAGATCACAGATGATCCTAACAAACTGGGACTAAACTTCTCATACTCTCTACACCTCTCAAGGTGAAAAAGGCAAACCTAACTTATGAACATCAAAGACAATCAATGACCTTGATATCTAAGCATATTATCTCCCCCTTGGGAGCTAGTCTATACAAACTCTTTTTAAGCATCAATTCTTTCATTTCTAAGGTCTGAGAAAGTCATCACTTAGATTTCACATCATCAGACAAAATGATTCTAAACCATGGTGTTCACTCAACCCATATATACATTACTTAAACATTGTATTCCACCAATCTATCAACATACCTCAAAACTCATCTTAACTAAGACGGTATCTACAAACAACTGAACATAGCCTCACAATCACCTTCCTAGGTATGAAGACTATCTTCCCTTTGGGAGTAAGCCTACACAAATTCTTTTAAACATCTATAATAACATAAAGTAAACAATGAAGCATGATTCATACTAAATACAACATCAAAGTCCATATTCTAAAATTGACCAAGTCACATAGCCATAATTGACATCACAACAAACCTTTCTCCCTCACTCCTTGTAGCATAAACTCTTATAATAGTCATATCCTAAAGATCATCTGATGAGGGATAAGAGAGACCTTATAGAGTTAAACTCTATGACACGACTTGAAGAATGAAGAAGTGAAGTTTCCTAAGTATCCAATAACATCCTATTCATAAATGTAGCGCACTTCACATTTATGAAAAACAAGACGCTACTAGACATGGTTTTAGACAATCCTAGAATCATTCTCAAACGTTGTGCTCAGATACCAAGTTTTTCACGATTGGGTTTACCCCTTAGAAGTAACATGACATACTTGACCTCGTAAGGGTCTCATACAAGCCCTTAGCATATGACTATACCATAAGATAATAGAAAAGTAAGGACAATTTAAAACCTTTCAAATCGAAGTCATTTCTATGAATTTGCAAGCGAAAGTCTTTACTAAAGCTTTGTCTCAAACCATCTATTAAACTCTTGAAAAAGTCATTGGGCCATAACCCTTACAAAGTCTAAAACATAAAGGAAACACTAGTTTGTCCTCAAAGCTATGAGGACTCAACGATTTCTCAACTATTCGAACACCTTAGCAACCTAGAATCCAAAGAAACTCAATATCTAAAACCCCACATTTTTTTAGAATGTAGACAATATGCGTTAGTAAAAACTATACCAAGTATGAAAGCTAGTACAACCTCATAAGAGCATCTCAAAATGGTTAGTCAACATAAGACTTAAGCATAAGAGGTAATAACATGTTCATAAGCATAATAATCATAGTCATAGCATAATAATCATGTTCATAGCATAATCTTTAACATAAGCATCATATAAACATAAGACAATATAAGACATAGTAAATGAATATAAGAGATATATCATGTTCATGGCATAGTATTTAGTTAGACTTTCATGGTTACATACTTCAACCTTAGGTATTTCTTCTTACAAGAGAAATACTTCAAAAGCCGCCTCCAAGTATACTTGTGCAAGGTAAGGATAGCATCCCATACTACTATCCAAGTTAACTGTCTTACTTTGGTCATTCTTGGGGATAGTCCATATTCATAGTCAAGACTTAGGTCTTCATGTCGTCTTAATAATAGTCTGTACACATTGTTTAATTATTTAAGATTTCCTACCATAAGGGCACCATACTTCTAGGCAACCTTAAAGCACACTTGTGCAATGTATGAAAGACATCCCATACTACCCTTCAGACTAAGCATAACCTTGAAGTCATTCTAGTCATATTCACCCTACCTTGGCCTCATATTTAGCTTAACTCTCAAATATTATTTTTCCTTTCATATTTCCTACAAATTTTTATCAGAGCAGGTTTTCGTTCTTAATCTGGGGTTAGGTGAAGAAAAAAATATGGCATCCAAAACAAATGAAGGTGCTGATTCTTCAGTTGTTCTTACTCCCTTTTTCGATGGAACTGATTTTTGCATATTGGAAGATGAATGAGCCCCATTTTGAAGCTGAACGTTTGTGGACTCTTGTGCAAATGGCTTTGAAGAGCCAGAAAACGATGGGGGTATCGTAACAACACAGAGATGAAAATCTTTAGGCTACGTATCGTCAATGCAAAAAGCCTTTGAGCACATCCATGGGAGTCTCAAGATCATATTTTGCAAAAATTGCTACTTGTGAGACTACAAGGAGCTTGGGTATTTTCTAAACTGAGGTGTATGGTGACGAAAGGTACGAACTTAAATCTTCAAAACTCTTGAAGAGAGTTTCAAAATTAAAGATGATAGATCTGAAAATTGCTCGATGAATATTGCACAAGAGTCCTGAATATTGTTAATGAATGAGATCATCGGGAATCAATTTCCTGGACTCACAAGTTTGAAAAGATTCTCATTAGTGTCCATAGAAAGTATGAGTACATCGTTCATCACTGAGGAGACGAAAGATCTTTCTCAGCTTCCATCAAAGAGCTAGTTGGATCTTTCGGCACACGAGAAGCGAGATTTTTTTTCGTGACGATCAACCCAACTAGACGACTTTCTAGTCTAAAATAAATGAGAATTCTCAAATTTTTCAAAAATCATCAGAAAAAAATCAAAAGCCAAAAAATGAAGCATGACATGATGGTTCTTCCACAGGTTGAAGGAAAAAGGTGAGAAAAAACTCTAGTTTTTTTGTAAGTTTGCAAAAGACTAATCACAATACAGAAATGTCGGCCACAAAGCCATCCCCAATGTAAACTTTTTGTAAAGTTTGGCCACATTTAAAAGGTTGTTGGCACAAGAAACGGGAGCAGCAAATTTTTTGAAAAACAGAGGAAAGAAGGGAAGAAAATCTATTTCTTTGCTTCAATCGGATGCTTCACAAAAGCATGAATGGTATTGTTTTCATAGTGGTTGTGTTAATCACATGACGGGAGATGAAAATCTTTCCTCTCATTAATACTAGCATCATTACTAAAGTGATGATTGGAAATGGATCCTTAGTTGATGCGAAGGTAAAGGTACTATTTCCGATCAACATGAATGATCGGTACGCAAATTCTGATGGCCTTAATGTTCCTGACTTGGAAGAAAATTTTATTAGTGTTTGGTCAACCATGGAAAATGGTTTATTCTTTTGTGTTTTATAAATAATTAGCCAAGATTGTAGATAAAATTGAGCCAAATCAAGTCATGTTGACGTAAAGATGATAAAAAATAAACGTCCTTTGCAATTTCATTCAATGCATTAAAAATAAAATTGTAGATGATTTATGGCTTTGGCACAAAATATTTTGTCACTTGAATTTTCATGGTTTAAACTTCTCAAGCAAAGGACATGGTCACGCCTTCCTGAGATACATACTGATGTTGGATACATGTGAAAGTTGTATAATGGAGAAATAACACAAGAAGTCTTTCAAAAAGGGTGTCTTGGAGAGGCAAGTGTATTTTGGACTAATCATACCGACCATTTGTGACAATGAAGACCCATCTCTTGAAGCAAAGGTCTTTTCTAATCTTTCTGATGATTTCTCAAGAAATGACTTGGGTTTATTTCTTGAAAGCAAAAGTCAGAAGCTTTGCTACATTCAAGAAATTTTTAAAGCCCTTTGTTGAGCAGCAAAGGTTGCATCATAAAAACCATTCCCTTTGATCGAGGAGGTGAGTACACAAGTCGGACTTTGAAGATATTGCAAAATGAAGGCATTCAACACTTACAACAGGGTAAAGACTCCTCAACAAAATTGGGTGTATCTGAAAGAAGAATAGAACAATTGTTTGAAATTCCGAACTATTATGAATGAGAAGGGCTGCCAAATATTTTTGGGCAAGCAGTGCATACAGCATTCACATCCTTAACAGGTTTCCAACAAAGGCAATAAAGGACAAGACCCAGTTGAAGCTTGGAGTGAATTAAACGCTTCTTGTAAGTCTTTTAAATTTTTTGGGTGTATTTTGTTATGCTCATGTACCTACTGATAAAAGAACAAAATTGATTAAAAAAGTCAAAAATGTGTCTTCTTGGTTATAGTGATGTTACATAAAGGATATAAGCTTCTCGATGTCAAAACTAACAAACTTGTTGTTATTAAGATGTCATTGTTTATGAAAAAACACAGTGGAATTGGGAGGATAAACGAGATAGAATACTGCTATGATTTCTTCAATCAGAGGGATGAGAAAGATGAGAGAATTCTCTCAAGGGTGGAGAAATCCAGATTCAATAATGAAGACCACTCCAAGAGGAACAAAAATGTTGAGTTTACATTTATCAAGATGTAATGTTGCCGGTGTTGAGCCAGAAAATTGTGAAGAAGCAATAAGCATATGTTTGAAGCCGCATGGAATACGGATTCTAATGATCGAAAAAATAATACTTGGTCTTGTGGCTATTCCTAGAGAAAGAGAAAGTTGTACTCTACATGGATTTACAATCAAACTCAATCAGGAAGGAAATTATTCCAAATCAAAAGCAAGGTTGTGTTCTAGAGGATTCACGCAAAAATTAGGTATTGATTTTTATGAACTTCTCTCCATGCTCGTCTGGAGACAATTAGAACTTTAATTGTTGTTGCTGACAAAGAAAGGGAAGATATTTCAACTGATGTTACAACAACATTTCTGAATGGAAAACTTGATGAGGAGATTTATGTTTAGTCAACCTCAAGGATTTTTGTTCAAGGGGGCGAAGAAAAGGTGTATAGCTAAAAAAAGCTCTTTACGAGCTGAAGCAGCTCCAAGACCTGCATACAATGAAATTGATACAATACTTTCTGAAAATAATTTTCAAGAAGTAAAAGTGAAGCAGCTTTTGTATGTGAGAAATAACATGGCAACATTATCATTGTTTGTCTCGTGTGTATGATTTGCTCTTACAAGAAATGATGTAAAGATGATGCAAATTTTAAAGATATTATGCAAGCTTATAAATGAGTGATCTTGGATTGCTAATTAGTTCTTAGCAATCGAACTTTCTCAAGTGAAGAAGGAATTTTTCCATTTCTCAAAAGAAGTCTACTAAAGTATTCTCAAACTTTCAAAATGATGTATTGCCGGTCTGTGTCATACCATTAGAACCAAATGAGAGTTTAGAAAGATGATGGAGAAAAAAATTAATTGCTCACGTTTTAGGAGTTTGATTGGACGTTTGCTATATCTTACTTCCACAGGGCCAGAGATTAATGTTTGCTGCTAAGTTTTACGTATCCAATTCATGCAAGACCCAAGTCAAGTGCATTTTGGATCTGCAAAGCGGTTTCTAACTCTACTTTCAAAGAACAATGGAGTATGGGATAATGTAGCAAAGTTGTGAAATTTGAACTTAAATTGGTTATTCTGATAGGGATTGCTGGCAAGTATAGATGAACATGAAGAGTACTTCTGGTTATGCTTTCTTATTGGATCAGCATTTGTTCTTGGTTTATCAAAAGTCCAAAGTGTTGTTTCTCATGCCACTGGCAAGCAGAATATTTTGCGCATCCCAAAAAAAGGCTACTTCTCAAAGCTATTTGTCTAGCCGAATATTGAAGACATTGGGTGAAAAACAAAAAAATGAACTTGTTTCTGTATAGGATAACAATCGCAATTGCCTGCCAAGAATCCAGTCAGCCATGACAGATCAAAGCATATTTTCCATCAAGTATCATTTTAATCCGAGAACACAAGAGAAAGGCCCGCCCCCCCGACCATTCCAGTTGCATTATTGTCATAAACAAAGACAGGAGAACAACTTGTGACATCTCACCAAAACACACTTACGAGAGAAATTTTTGCTATCTTCGGAACGCATTGGAGTTATCAATATGTCTTAAGGGGGATGTGGAATTAATGCATCAATGTTTATTCTTCCAAATTTGTCGCTTAGTTTTTCAAGAAGTCTTTTTAAATTTCTTAGTATCATGTAGCTATAAATTGTCATACCGTATTAGTTTTTGTGCAGACTTTTTTGTTTTCTATTTTGAAAGTATAAATAGTGATGTATGTGTGATTGTTATCATCTCAAGTGCTAATATCCTATATAACTTCAACATTTTCTAAAGATATTATTTTTCCTTTCAGATTTTCCTACATTATAACTTGAAATGTAATGAAGGTAAAATACATTTATCCCCGCTCTCTCTCTCTCTCTCTCTCAATTTAATTTACTTGCATCAATTTTTTATATTTTAGCTGTATTTTGTAGTATAAAATTAGTTTTTTGAGAAAATAATCTTCATAAATTAAAAACTTAGTGATGATGTTTGGACAAATGGGAGTTTGTTCGGATGATAAGTATTCATCACTTCTAACCTGAAAAGTTGTGATTCGAGTGAACAAGAAGGACGGGAATTTACTTTTGACATACAAAACATAATATAATCTAATTATAGTTTTCCTTACTAATTCTCATATTCCCCAAAATATCAGCTCTTCTTTTGAGATTTTAACGACTACTCCATTCAGTAAAGGTAGATAAATCAAATCATCAAGTTCATTAATAGATAAATTTTGGAGAAAACTTAAAGAATACCATAAAAGAAATAAATATAATATATTCAATTTATTCTGTAAATGCTTTAAGTCTTTCATGAGGAATTGTGCAGTTGAAGTAGGAGTAACATCTTTGAGTTTGCTAAATTTAATGAATACAGATGGACAAGAAAAGACTTGCAAGTATGAAATTGAAGCCATTGATCGTTACAAGAAATCAATAAGCCGGAAAGTGATTGATGGAGATTTGTTAGAGTTCTATAGTTCCTTTACGATCATATCATCCTGTGAACAACAATGGATAACATGGACATTTGAGTATGCAAAGAGAGTTGAAAACAACCCAGAGCCCCTTAATTTCTTGGGGATTATTCTTAATCTGACAAAGGATATTGAGGGTCACTTTCTGAAAAAATAGAAAAAATCTGTTATGTTATACATATTTATATGTCTATACACATAAACAAGCGTGTGTGTTGAATAAATTGAAATATCATAAATATTTAATATTGTATTTGAAGAATAGACTAAATAAATAATTAATATTAAATTTAAAGCAGTGGCGGAGCTAAAATTTTATCTAAGGTGTGTCAAAATATTAAGAAATAAAAACGTGTAGAAGTCAAAGAGTGACAATATGTAATATATATACATAAAAAATAATTTCTATTCTAGCTATATCGTGTAATTTTCCGACGAAAAGTTGTCGTTCGACACTCCTTTTAACTCTATGTGGCTCCGCCACTATTTGTTGGCATAGAAATGGTGCAATCTGTTGATGGAATATTTATTTCTCATGGTTATCAGAGAAGCACCCAATCGCCACTTTGTCAACAACTGAAGAATATTGATGTAAGGTTACACTTCTTGAGAAATATCAAGTATTTATCAGCTGTTAATTGTTTGTTACATCTGTTAGTGGACTAAGCAATTACTTCCTAGCTGTATTTTTAGGTATCAGTTATTAAGTTATGTCATCAAGCTTTTAGCATGCTCATTTGTGTCGTTTATTACAAATTTAGTTTATTTATGTCATTTCCGTTTGAATAAAAGTTTAGCCCATTTATGTCATTTTCATTAAAAGTTTAACTCATTTATATTTATTTGATAACGGAAAGCAGTTTGGTTTTTGCAAAACCATTTTTTTTACACATGGTCAATTACGATTCGGTCACATCATCAATTAAATAAGTTATTAAAAGTGAAAAATGCTCAAATATGCCATTGAACTTTGAGAAAACGCTCATTTATGTCATCTGTTCAAAGTTTGGCTCATATGTTTCATTTTCAATTAACAAATAATTGCATCTATGAGCTCTATGAGCCTTTTTCAAACGAAAATGACATAAATGATCCAAATTTTTAACAGATAACATAAAAAAAAATTCTTAAAGTTTGATGACATATGTAAACTTTTTCCAATGAAATTTTTAATTAAACTAACACCTCATATTGCAAAAAATGAAATAATACTAATCTTAGATCCCTAACTAAAAACACGTGATATACATGTGGTTAGAAATTTTCTATTTGATAGCTTTCACGGCTAATTAAACTCTACACAAAGATTACATGTTCATAACATTTTCTCACCCATTCATTTTCACACCTTATTACAATTATGAGGAGAAGAAAAAATATGGGGTGAAAGGAAAGTTGATTGTTTCAATGGAGGTGAAGTATGGAGGACACTTGATTCATGATCTTATGCACACAAATACTCATCAAGTAGCCAACATAAACCCTACTATCAACCAATATGGAGGTTCATGAGGGTGAAATAAGAAAAGTTGGTATATATATTAACATGAAATATAATGAAGGTAACATACATTTACCCCCTTTCTCTCTCTCTCAATTTGATTTACTTGCATCATTTTTCTATATTTAGGTGTGTTTTGTAAAAAAAATTTTTTGGAGAAAATAGTCTTTCATAAAAACCTTAGCTAATGATGTTTAGCTAAGAGGGAGTTGCTCGAATGACAAACATTCATCATTTCTAACCTGAAGGTTGTGAATTCGAGTTACCAAGGGAAGAGGGATTAAAAAACATTTGATGGAAATTTACTTTTGTCATACCAAACATAATATAATCTAGGGAAAAGACTCAAATATGTCATCGAACTTTCAGAAAAAGTTCATTTATGCTATCAGTTAAAAATTTGACTCATTTATGTCATTACCGTCAAACAAAAGACTCATTCATGCCATTATTTTTTAACAATGGTTTTGCAAAACCATTTTTGACAGGTGGCCAATCATAATTCGTCCACATCATAAATTTTACTTAATTAAAAATCATAATTCTAAAAAAAATTATTACTTTTTTATTCTTGTTGATCTAAATAGAATTGATGAGGGTCGAATTATATTCCGCCACATCATCAAAATTTTAATTAAAATCAAAATTCTTGAATAAATATTGGATTTTCTATTTTTATTACAAAATTGATAACGTACCAAATTATAATTGATCACATGTCAAATATTTTACAAATCACTGTTCAAAAATATGGGGGGGGGGGCAATGGAAATGAACATTTTCCTTAACGGTCTGAACCTAAATGAGACAACTTTATCTGATGACATAAATTGAGCTTTTCTAAAGTTATGGCCTATTGAGCATTTTCCCCAAAAAAAAAAAAAAAAAAAAAAAAAAAAAAAAAAAATAAAAACAAATAAAAAAAAATAAAAAAATCTAATTTAGTTTTCGTTCCTACTCCGCTTTGTCCCTAATTACTTATCCACATTTTTTTAACTTGTCCCTAATTACTTGTCCATTTTGACAAATCAAGAAATGACAAAAAAAAGTTTCCTATTATACCTTCAATTAATTACTTTGAAAAAAATATAACTTCTTCAAAATTTTTAGTTTTTAATTCATCCACTTCATAATTAATAGTGGTAAATAATAAGCTTACTATGTTAATTATTATTTTCTTAATGAATGTCAATTCAAAAGTGGATAGAGAGAGTGATTCACATATTCCCCAAAATTCCAACTCTTCTTTTGAAATTTTAAAGACTACTCCTTCCGTAAAGGTAGATAAACTAACATTCAAGTGCATAAATAGATATTTTTTTGAGAAAAATAAAAATAAAAAAATAGTAGAAGAAATAAATAAAATAAATACAATATTTTGTAATTGTTTTTTAAGTATTTCATGAGGAATTGTGCAGTTAAACTAGGAGTAACTTCTTTGTATTTGTTAAAATTAATGAATAAAGATGGACAAGAAAAGATGGTAAAGTATGGAATTGAAGCCATCGATGATTACAAGAAATCAATAAGCCGGAAAGTGATTGGTAGAGATTTATTACATTTATTACATGGACATTTGAGTATAAAAAGAAAATTGAAGACAACTCAGAGCCAATTAATTTCTTGGGTATTCTTAGGCATCAGTTGTTTGCATTTAGTGGAGGTATGAATCTTAATCATTTAGGCTTAACCTATTAAGTATGTTTGATTTTTAGGTCTGAATCTGAATTATTCAGATTCAGTCAAATTCATTTGTTTTATTTTCAAAAAAGTCTTTTAATGAGTCTGAAGAGGTCTGAACGAATCAGATTTGTAGGATACTCTTAACAACATTCAGATTCATTTAATAAGTTATCAAATAATAAATAAATTTTCATAAATCCTTTCAAGTATTTTTTATTATATTAATATTTTCTTGTATTGACGTTTGTGAAGAACACTAATTACAATAATATTTCTGATGTATTGTTGTTTATCAAGATTTTTGGATGAATAAAAATGTACTCCAAATCATGATTATTAAAATTTTCAAAACTTTTTTTTTAATAAAAAATGATATATTTTGTTGAAATAAAATTTTTATAATATTTTATTAATATAATGTCAGTTTTACATGCACATTCAGATACAGAAAACAAACAACATTAATAATTTAGTGTTCAGATTTAGATACCACATCTTAATATTCAAATGTATATTCAGATCAAAATACCCGAATCTTAATACAAATCTTAATATTCAGTTGTATATTCAGATTCTGATCTCTTAATCTTAATGAAAATAAATGAGGTCTAATGTGACCAATAATATTGAGGGTCACTTTCTAAAAAAATAGAAAAAATATATTGTTTTATTTAGGGAAAATGCACAAGTACCCCCTCAACCTATGCCCGACATCCCAGAGACAAACTTATACTATACTAAGGTCCTATTATTCCCCCTGAACTTATTTTACAAGTAATTTTCTACCTCTTTTCGGCCTACGTGACACAAACTTGAAAAGAAAAAGTCAACCAGCGTAGAACCGATAAGATAGTGCTATGTAAGCCGAAAAGGGGTAGAAAATTATTAATAAAATAAATTTAGGGAGATAATAGGACCTTAGTATAATATAAGTGTGCCTATGAATTTTTGGACATAGACTGAGGGATACTTATGCATTATCCCTTTTATTTATGTTGTATGTTGCACATAAACATATTTGTGGACGATGAACCAATGGAAATATTCACTAGTTCTAGCTAGCGTGTGGAATAAATAATTAATATTGTGTTTGAAGAATATACTAAATAAATAATTAATATTATGTTTGAAGGATATATTTCTAAATAATATATACTAAATAAATAATTAATATTGTGTTTGAAGAATATATTTCTATGTTTGTCTATGGATATATTTCCTACCATGAGTAACTGTTAGATAGTTTCTTGTCATTATCCAAAATAGGATCATGATGATGCCTACCACAAGCCTTTCAGATGGCAAGTGAAAACCCTAACATCAAGCAATAAATTAAAGACATAATAAATAAATATGACTTTTAATATGATTTTATTTGTTAACTATAATTTTTATTTAGGGTGTGTACAAGTAAACACTTAAACTTGTACAAAAATTAATAAATAAACACTTTCATCCTACATCACACCCTGCATGACAATTTTTTATCCTAACTTTGAAATTGAATTTAATTAATTATTTTTTGAGTTACCACGATGTTTCTTCATATTTGAATAAAATAGGGATTGTAAACATATAAATATTGATTGAAAATTTGCATATGCACGTTTCAAATAATTAAATTATTGATGTAACTAATGTTTTGTATAAGTGTTTAAAACAGTTTCTCTCTATAAAATAAGTCCATACTAAAAACACATTGATACTTGCCTTTTTACATAATTTGACTCTAAGAAGTACTTTTTAAAGAAAATTATCCAAACACAAACTGATTATTAAGAGCACTTTTCAAATAAATTATCAAACACAATTTCTCTTTTTGAAAGGCACTTTTATGAAAAGTTATTATGAAAAAATGCTTCTAAAAATAAGAAGTATTTAGCAGTAACATCAAACATAATTTCATACTTTAATTAGGGAAATACTAGATAGACTTGAACATATAAATAAATTGAGTTATGTAAAGTGATTCTCTAGAAAGGAAAATATATATGTAAGTTTTTACCCAATAATTATTTTTCACTTGTGTTCTACTATCCATTAGCTGGTAGGATAGTTGAAGGACCTAATAGAAGCTTTATTGTAAATGTAATAATGAAGGATCATGTTATTTTTGAAAGCGGGGAAATGCTAATGTGGACTGAGAATTAGAGACTACTATTCACATGTCCATACATTGAAGAGCTACTACATAATGAGCTAGGATCTGATGAGATCATTCGTTGTCCGTTAATGTTATTTCAGGTAATCAATCAATCGATATTATATATATAAACAATTTTCTATGAATATTTTTTCTTTGAATTTTTAACTTTAACATCTTTCCATTTTTAGAATTTAGTGTAATATAATAATAATAATAATAATAATAATAATAATAATAATATATAATGACTATTTAATGTTTAATTAATTAGCTATTTCATAATATTTTTATTTAGTCTAGGGATAAAATGGTATTTAAATTTTTAACTTTTTTTGTTTCCACTTTTAGTAATATATAATATAATATAATATACAATATAATGTAATATAATATATAATACATATGATATATGCTAACTAGTATTCGTGAGTTCATATTTATAATTTATAACCCTCAATACAATACAATGAGTTTTATTACCAGAAGTCTTATTAGTATATACAAATAATAACGGTTAAATAGTTTAATCCAAAGTTCATAATATTAGACAAAGTTCTGGCCTTAACTAAAAATTTTATAAATTGGGGTGGGGGTGGGGTGGGGGGGATAGCTACATTTCAAGTGTCATATCCTTAATTTATTTAAGTATTAATTATTTTATACATATAGTGATAATTTTCTAGTGATTATAAGAAGACTTTGGCTGAAAATTGTAATGGAATTAGGAACTTCAACTTTTAAGTTTATGTGTGTGAAAATTATCTTAACACACAAGACTACATATGCAAGCTTCAATCTCATCCAACTAGCACCAATACAATGTGTTACATCATTGTCAATCTCCCATCTTCTTGAATAATAGATCTAAGATATATACTTGAAACTTTTCCTCTTTGTAGTGCTTGTGTATTGTCTCATGTGCTATGTCGTCATTGAACTTGTGATTGGTTTCCCTTAGATTTTAAGGATTGTCTCAATTAGAACTATATCATCCGCAAATAACATATTTCTTGACCTTTTAGATGCATAGTTTAAAAGAGTGATGAAGTATTTTTCTCATCTTCTTATTCAAATATGCGCAATAGATCTTGATAGTTCATCACTTTTGCTTGTGTTTATTGGATCTAGTTGCAATTGTTGACATTGTCATGTAATTCAGTTTTTCCAGTCGCATCGAAAGGTTCTTTGTAACAATTTCTCAGTCATCTTACCATTCTAACTAGTCTTTCTTTCATGTTTTTTTGTTATTGCATTGTTGCCTAAGAGAAATATCCGCATTCCTAGCTGCATTTGCAAAACAATGGTAGATCCCTAGCTGTAGTTGCAAATATGTTCTCATCTATCAATTGATAGATTGTTCACTGGAATGGGATTAACTATATTAGCAAACTGATTTTCCTTTGATGTGTTAATTACTTAGCTTCTTGATAGTGACAACTATTGGTTAGATTGATATCATACACAATATTTTTCGAAATATCATTAAAAGTGTTAGGACGCAGAACATCCTTTGGAACAATTGCTTGAGCACTTGAGTTTGTAGTTTAACTACGTAGAGTTTGCTGCATTGTTATGAATTGGTGAACCAAATCACACTATCTAGTTGTTGTTGAGGATTTTTTGTTGCATTATATATCATAGCATGGAAAACATTACTTCACCATTCAAATCGTCTTAGTAACAGAGAATGGAGCAGGGTTTTTTTGACAAAACAATTAGTGAAAGAACCTTAAAAGGATAACTTATAGCTTTGTGTCTAAAAAGTTTAAAACAATGAATTGTATACTAAAAATATTTATGATTTCTTTTTAAGTTTTCGCTTTAAGCCACTGATTGTATTGTGTTTGTTTAACTTATGAAGCTAATATAGCAGCAACTTATAAATTGATCTTGCTTTTAATTTAAATCGTTTACGTTTATGAGGTTTCCATCTTTGCTTTTCACCACAACTATGGAGCAAATAATAAAGTAGTTTGACAGTTATATTCTACACCCTAAGGTCTTTGTTCCCTACTCTACAAGTTCTAAGAGTTTATGCTCAGGGCTGGCTCTATGCTAAGTACAACAAGGCCTTTGCCTTAGACGCTCGAATTTCGGGGCCCTCAAAATTTTAATAAGAAAAAATTATATGTTAAAACATTTATGGAAAAAAAATAATTATTTACGACAAAAAATATAATTTTTTTAAATTTATTATTTTATCTTCTTTAACATCTTTTGTACTTTGTAAAAAATATGAATTAATATAATGAAAAGTGTTGTACAAAGTGAATTACAAATTCTTTTTTATTTCTTTTTAAATGTTAGTTTCAAGCATTACTACAATCATATTAAAATGAGGTATACCAAGTCATCAAATTCTTGAGTCAAATTCTACGGCTCTAACTCTTATGTTTATTATTATTTGTCAAGTTATTACTTATAGCTTTATGTTAACAATACATATAATAATTGCCTTGCTGAAATAATGTTTTTCAATATTGAGTTGATAAAATTTTATCTAAAACCAAAAGAAAGTAAAAAATAATACTGAAAAATATCTTGAATACTACCATTTTCCTCTAAATAGTGTAAGAAATCATTTTGTAAATAAATACGTTATACGTTTTTATATTTTTTAACCGCGCATTAAAATTTTTATTTACAAAGACCCCCCAATTACCGCTGATCTGCCCTGTCTATGCCCGCCCTGCTTCAAGATTGCTTTCCTTCGAACTCGATCCATTCGATCCCCACAGAAGGGGAGAACTGCTTCACCACACCTACAACAATAGTGGGCAAGAATGAACAACACGTGGAAGTCATGGCCACTACATTGGAATGAATGGATCGGTTTGGTTACATAATGGAGAAGTTAAGGGGAGACCTAGAAGAATCTGCGGATTTATTATCGAAAAGAAATAAATTTTAGTAGATTGTATGACAGTTCACCAGAAAATTGTATTGACATCATCACTGTCCAAGAATTTTAATCATATAATGAATGATTAAAAAATTTGTATCTATTTTTATATCTATATTTTGCATATTTATCAATAATCCTATGTTGTATGATATAATTGCGTTGGTTTGTTAAGAGAGACTAAGTGATGTGGGTATCGTACACTCAAACATTTTTTGTCTACTGTTTTTGTAGATAAAAACTATAGAACTGATAATTTTATGGTTAGAATAACTCCTTGTTAAAAATTAATTATATAAAAAATTTCTATAATCTATATTATGTAATAGTTATGGCAGTACAAAATGTACACACAAAACAACAAATTATTTTTTTAGCAATCATCTACTTGTTTGTAGTAACATTACCATTCTTCTTTATTGTTACTTTGTTACTCTACCAACATTTATTAAGAGAAAAATAATTTAAACCACATAAAATAATATTGTTGACCTTTTTAAAAATTTATTCTTCATTAAATTGTTCCTCTGAAGGCCTTGTTTCTACAAAAAATACAAATGTGCTCTCTACAATTATGAACATCCGACAGAAAAATAGGTTAGAAAAATATCTTGGGCTACCCTAAAAGTTTAGATTATCATTATAGATAACATTAACAAAAAAATAAATGGATGGAAAGCTCGATTCTTAACTCTAGCAGGACGGAAAATATTAGTTAAATCAGTCCTCGCATCTATCTCCACTTATAGCATGCAATGCAACTTACTCGACAAAGAAACTTGTAAGCATATAGATCGAAAATATTAGTTAAATCAATCCTCGCATCTATCTCCACTTATACCACGCAATGCAACTTACTCCACAAAGAAACTTGTAAGCATATAGATCGAATATAAAGAAATTTTCTCTGGGGATCAACGTCAAAAAAGAGGAAACTCCATTTGGAAAATTGGGATGTTGTGACTACACCAGTTAAATGGGAAAATGTTTTTTAAAAAACAAATATAATAAGAGGAGAAGAGGTAATACGATAAAGTACTATCCGTACGACTCATATATTTGGAAGTCTTAGAAAAACCTTTCCCTTATTCCACAAGGGAATATCATGGAATGTGGGAAAATGAAATAAAATTCAGATATGGCATGACAACTGGATTGAAGCATCGTAATCCTTGCGCAAAGTAATCGAAGGCCCACTAAATAAAAACAACCCCAACACATCAGTTTCTCAACTCATCATTAATAATAATTGGGACTTATATAAATTATCCTTCGATATTCTTTAGAACACATTGAGCCCCTCCAAATACCTACATTCAACCTCTCCAACAAAAAAATATAATTACTATTTGCTAATGCACGTTTAGAATTTCGTACAAAGGGGCTGAATGATATCTATTTTAGTCAAAACTATTAATCCTGTATCAATAAGAACATCAACCACAACTGGGTATGAAAAACCTTAGCTAGGAAAAAGTTAAAATATTTCTTTGGTTGTATACTTTAGAAAAGCTCCTTACACTTTGGGCTTTTTATATAATGAACTATAAATATAAGACTTGCTAAGTCTTGTACAAAATGGATAAGACAATATACTCAATTTTTAATGACACTGGACCGAACTTTCATCAAGAATTCAAATTTTTATGCTATCAGCATTACACTCCGCGAGGAACCGCAGCTAGTGGCCCTCTTGCAGAGTCTCGATAATCTTTCGGCTATCTAGAAGACTTGCAAATCCTAAGCCTCTTAAAATCAAAACATTAGTAGATTGCCTAGTACTCTAAAAAAATATCTCGTTCTAGACAATAGATTACTACTATTTAGTTCACTCCCTACCCAAGAAACTGCCTCGTTTTACGACCCCTGTAGGATGGCACTGGCTGCCTGAAGGAATGCTTAAACTAATATTGACGGTTACTTTGATCAAAACTCGAAAATGGGTGGAACTAGTGGATTTATAAGGGACCATCTAGGCAGTTGGAATGTAGGATTTTCTTGCCAGTAACAGTCGGTTGAATGCCCATCATGCGGGCTACTATCTTGCTCCATGTTTGAATGTCACACAGCAAATAAACCTTAACCCCTTTGCTCTGTAGAACCCGACTCTCGGAATTCTTTCTCCTTAGAAGTTCAACCAATCGCTCAAATTTAATTCAGACTTGTAGGTCAATGCTCCTACCAATTGGAGGAAATGAAGCATATGACGAGGGAGGCTAACTCAGTAGCAGATATATTAGCAGATTATGGAAGTAAAACTATGGATCCAAATATTGTCAATTTTAAACTGAATGTCTCTCAAAGTGAGAGTCTTCCTATTCTATAGAGAGAATAAAGATTACACATCCCTAAAGATCTGTCATTCTTATCCCTAAAGATCAGCTAATCTATCCCTACAAATCTTCTATTCAATCCCTATAAATCTGCTTTGCTATCCCTCAAAATATGGTATTCTATCACCATATTTATTCCTTTGATTCTACAACAAATCTATATGATCATTCTAATTTATATCACTATCTAATTACATTAATATATACAATTATTTAGATGTCCATCATGCTAACATTCCCCCTCAAATTGATGTCAGTGGATTAAGAAACTTCAATTTGCCTACTAGAAACTGATGGCGTTGCCGTGCCATGGATTTTGTGAACGCGATCAGCTATTTGAAGAGCACTGGATACATGTGGAATAATAATGAATCCTTTATAGATTCTCGCATATAATGACAATGTACTTTGATGTGTTTGGTCCTCTCACGAAAAACTAGATTAGTAGCAATCTAAATAGCACTTGTATTATCAACATGGAGAGGAGTAGGATGAGATTGAGGAAATCAAATTTGAACAAGTAATCCACGAAGTCATACAACCTCAGAGAAAGCAATATACGTGGATCGATATTCAGCCTCTATTGAAGATTTTGAAATACGATCTTGCTTTTACTCTCAGATAGCAATGCTCTCCAGAACATGCACCAACCAGTTTTCCTGACTACGATTATAAGGACTCCTGCCCCGTTTAGAATCACAAAAGCATTAAACGAACATAGGGGGAACCACTTGGAAAACATCCACGTAGATGCTCCTATAAGACTACCGAATGAGGCGGGCGAACCACCACCAACTGTAGATGACCGGGGAGCTTGCATAAAATTGACTGACTTTTGATTGCCAACGAATTCAGCCGAGTAATAGTAAGATAATTTAGAAGCCCCACTAATTTCCGAAACATAGTTTGATCAAGAAGAATATCGCCCTCCTCACAATGATACTTCCATTCAATCAATGGATATCTACAGGAGGAAGTTGACGACCACCAAAGAAATAGATCCTGAGCATATTTGGTTTCGTTTGAACCACAATTGAAAACAACATTATACCTTCCAAACCAAAAAATATGTAGTACGAAATCTTCATATAAAAATAACTTTAAGATGCTATTGAAGCTATTCTAGTGAAAAATCGGTCATGTGATAATATCATCGACATCCAACCAAAAAAGAACACAACCTTTAGATGTTTTCCAAGAACCAAAGATAGGGTCATATTTGCTCGTCTCAAAGAAAATGTACAAGTGATCGGATCATATCAAACCATGCTCTTGGAGCTTGTTTTAATTCAAAGAGTGGTTCAACTTGCATACATCTATTGTAGGCAATGAGACCATGCCAGGTGGCGGTTTCATATAAATATCTTTTTTGAGAACACCATGGAGAAAAGCATTTTTGACATCCATTTGATAAAGAGACTAGTTTTGTTAAGAAACAATGACAATAATAGTTCCACCCGTACGTCATTTTGCTACAGTTCAATTCTCCGCTAGTCCACCCCATACTCCTGTTTGTTACCAGAACAACCAATCGGCTTTGTACGTCAACGTTCAATTAGAAGGAATTTGAATGGAACTAAACCCTTTACCTCCATAGGGGGACACTTGAAGGACATGAACATGTTCACTGTGTCCCAACTTTTTTTTTATAAAATCCAAAGTTCTTCCTCCATTTCTTTCACACCCCTTTTTTCGCGGCATGGCGCAAGTGTTATTCAATTTCGTGACATTTATAAAAGGATGATTTGTTTCTTTCCAAGTCGGCCACTTGGAATTGAGTTACGATTTTCCAAGTCGACCTTATTTGCATCCGTAATCAAAAGGAAGTTTGACTCGTTATTTTTTATGATACTGCGAGCTCAAAATTGGGTAAGGAATTTTTTGACCGAAGGGAAGGTATTAGGCACCCTCTCGTCCGTGGTTTCTAGCACGGTCACTTATTGACTTTTATGGAAGTTGACTTAGTTTGAAATATTTATCTTTTTTATTCCTCACCCATTTTACTTTGTCCTCTCTTTCTTTGAGTGTTAGGTTTAAATTACTTTGTAAAATTGTCCATTTTATTAGTAGGTAGTTCTTTATTTGTATTTAAAGACTAAAGTAGTTAATATTTTTTGGATCTTAATATTTTATTAGTAACATCATCATTATAATAAGCCGAAATTATACCTTAGGTATTAGTTTATTTTTCTAAAAGAAATGAACAATATATTATTAAGAACATAAGATAATAAATTAAATAGACAACCTTTTCATAGACTTTTTTACATTTTTCTTTATTTTGTTAGTCATTAAATGAAAAGCAACCCGAGTAAATTAATTCACTTTTATTTATTTATTACGTGGAACATGTTGGGTCACTTTAATATTGTTTTTCATTTTTTTTATTTGTTTGCTCTTCTCTTCTTATACTTTACCTTCTGTTTCTTTTATTATCCTCCTTCTTTTTTTTACTTTTATGTTGTTATAAATTTCTTTACGTCTTTTCCTGTTATGTAAAAATTTTTATTTTTTATTGCTTCCATCATGAATGAATACTTGATTTTTTTTATCTAAAAAAAATCCGCATTAAAAAATGTAAGAGATAGTGTAGGTTGATTTTTATTTATTTTATTTTTTATTCTTTCTTTTAAAATCAAAAATACAGTTATATTAGATATACAAGTGAAAAAGTACTAATAAATACGAACTAAATTTGAATCTATGAATTACTCACAACCTACTGTAGAATATTTAAGCTCAAATTTTAAGAAAGAACGAGATTAAAGAAACTTCTTAGAGCAAACAAGACATATCATGTTCTATACAATTTTACTCTAAATATAATAACATAAGAATCTCAAGCTATTTCATACATAATCTAAAAATTAAAGATACTAATTTAAAAACACTTTTATCATTGAAATCATATCTTGCATAATTCTGAAACCAAAATAATGTCATAAGATCAGAGTTACCTTTTGTGAAATTAATTCACCAAGAATCCTCGATAGACCACAAATTTTTGAAGCCTCGGAATTCTAACTATTTTTTGAGTTTTTTTCTTTTTTTGTGCGGTGTTCCTTAAGAAAAAAAGGTGAAAAGTTGTTCTGGTTTTGTTTTTCCCTTTTTTCCTCTCTTTGCTGTTTTTTTTAGTCCTTGATCCTAGAGTGACAGTTTGAGAGTATAGGTCAGGGTCGATGTGGTTATTTTTGTGGTGGTTATGATGTGTAGTATAGAGTGTTGAGTTATTTTTAGTTTTTTAAAGGAGTATTGGTATGTGAGAAGTATATTTGAATTTGGAATCAATTATTTGTTAAATTTGATAGATGATTATTATAGATAGTGGATTGTGGGTGATTAAAAATCCAATGAAGGGATTCATATGAAATGAAAAGTTCTATAGGACACTGGTGTTTGTGAAAGAGTATATGGTGTTTACTTGCAGCGTTCTTGGTTATTCTTATGTGAAACCGTCTTCGTTCTGGACATGGTTTTAGTATGATTCACGTTATGTATTTCATATCAATGATGAATTTCTAGGGTGTGGAGCGGATGCTGTTCAGATCCTGTGATTGCCTCATTGTACGATGACATACTGGTTAGCGTGTTTCATTGAAAGGAAGATTTCGTTGTTGTTGTTTTGAAAGATGAAGTTATAGTAGTGATTCTACACAAACAATCTGCTTAGAGAACTTAGCTAAGAGCTTTGGGAATAGGCTACAGTTTTATCCGATAGTGTTGTTAGAAAAGGTTCTAGATACACATGAGTTTATCATTTGCTAGGTGTTTACTGGTATAATTTCTTATTGTTGGAGGTTCGATATGTTTTGACACTCTCCCTTAATGGTGGGTCACGATGTTAAATTTAAAGATCAAAATTTTTATACTTAAGCTCGTGAAAGATGTCATGGTGTTGAAAAGGAAGGAAACGTGATTTGATTAAGTAATGTGAGTTTATGTGCATTATAGGTGTCTGGGTGGTTGAAATTTTAGCTCACTGTCTGTTTTGTCAGGATTGATTTGGCAGGTTTATTTGGTTATGTGAGAAGAAAAGACTGGGTAGAGGTGTGTTATTGGTTTCCAATGGGTTTCACTTTAGATTGAGTTCATGGGATGATATGTTTGCTGATAAACATTTAATTTGTAGATTTCAAAGGGTTTGAGTTTGTTGAAAGTTCAGTTCTTAGTAGTTAGTTCTGATGGAATAATGGGCTTAAGAAGAAAACTATCTTAGAGAGACTTGTATGAGAGGATGAACACCGAACGAGATAGTCATAATTAGACATTTTGGTAAACATCGTTTATTATTTCAATCTTCCTTACGTCTCTGAGGACGAACATGAGTTTAGTGGTGGATAATGTAATGACCCGAACGGTCATTTTAAAAACAAATTGATTATTCTTTTAACTTAAGTAGGTTAATTAATTATGAGTAAATTTAGATTAATTGAGGTTAATGATCATTAATGGGCTAAAGTTATAATTTATTAACAACTAATAATATTAATTCATATTTATCAAAAAATAAGTTAAGGGTTTGTCAAATATGATATATAATTAGTTTAGTCAGATAAAAAAGAAAAAAGAGAGAAAGGGACGAAAACTTACCGGAGCTAGAAGAATGCAAAGGGACGGGCGGCGTGCACTCTTCACGTCAAAGATAAGGAAACTCCCAACTCTTATCCTTTTATATGAAATATATTTATAGATGGAAGTTAATATTTATGATTAATTACAGTAATATTCTAAAGGGAAGAATGGGTGAATGTCATAAAAGTTGTAGGCAATGTTTGGCCAAGAATTAAGGGCAAAGAATTTTTTTATCAATAGCTAGGGCTGACAATTAAGAATGGGATATTAATGATGCAAAATGATTGATGATAATCACGGGATTGAGAGATTATTATATGTCTTTTTTTTATGTTAATTTTAGGAAAGTTCAGTTTTTGCAAGCAAACTGATTTCCTGGGCCAAGGTTTTCTAACGACCCTAATTCCAAATTTCGTGAAGGAATTTTCGTAAGCTTATTACATAATTCAGTTGATTAGGGGGTTGGTATGCCACAGTTAAAGTTAAATAAAGGTTGTAATATTATAAAGAATACCATTTGAAGATTGATATTGATTAAAATTGGAACTTAATTTAAGCTTGAAAAATTTTGTAAACATGAGAGTTGAAATGTTAATTGAAACAAGATATAAAGAACTGGGTTATTTATGTGAATGGATTTTGGAGTCTAGGGTTATAAAACTATAATATGTGGCTTTGTGAGTTGAAACCTTATTGTGAATATAATACTGAATAGCCTGCGTCGCCCAATTCGGAAAGGTCAAATAAAAGGGAAAAAGGCCAAGTCCGGAGTGATCATTTGACTATGTGAGGCAAGTGGATTCTAAAACCCTTGTACGTGTATGAAAATATGTCGTATTCTGTATTGTATGTATGTTTTGAGTTAAAGAAATTGGTGATGGGTTAACTTGGGCATATTGATTATTAAACTATTGAGAAAACAAAGATAATAAATGGCAATGTGAATAATTGATTTTGGTGGGTGATGTGTATAAAGACGAAGGTTGGAAGGCTGTTGAGTCAGGTTGATGATTGTTGTGAATTGTTTGTACGTTATAAATTGTGTCATATGAGAATGGTTGAAAGGCTGTAAAAGTCATTGTTGAGGTGTTGTGAAGAGTAATTGTGCAGCTGTTATGAAAGTGATGGTCAGCTCTATCTGTATTTGTATCATGAACATGTCATTTGCTTATTGAGACATGATGGGTGAAAAATGTAGGCATTGGAAAGAATGAGAACCTAAAGAGGATGCTGTACATTCGAGGGACATATGTGCGCGCGATGGATTTATATTGCGAGGGACTTTAACTCGCGCGCGCGATGGTAGATTAGGAGGGTGTGTCGTGAGCCGCGGTGACAGAGCCTGGACAGATATGTCCCCCATGGGTCCCGGACGGAGAGACAGAGGGTGTGATGTGTGTATCACTAGGTCAGACATGCATCATTATTACCTGACATTGCATTCCATGTATGCACTACTAACATTAGTGAATGATAAGTGTTTGCTGATCTTAGATCCTTTGTGAAATTGTGATTGATCAATATTGAGTTGTTATCGCGGATAGTAATTTTTTTGAAGTAGGTTGTTGAGATATGTAATTTGGAAAAGTGTTTGTTGGTGACGGATATGTAATTGGTCTAAGTGTTGAATGTGTTGAGCTACGTGCTATGTAAACTGTGAGCTGTTAGGTTGGTTGATTTTAATGCAGGTGTATTTGTGGGGGTTCGGTTCGGGGAGGTATTAAGAGTTCCCGTATTTCATCCCTAGCTGTTGTGTTTAGAAGATTTAGTGATGAAG
>JAKWJA010002489.1:11019908-11117296 GCA_027704765.1 Solanum habrochaites
CTCGTATTTTCTGATTAGTGGGACGGGGGTGTCACGAAACCGACAGTAGATTTAGGGGACGGGTGTCACGAAACGACACGTAGATGTTGGGGATCGGGTGTCACGAACGGACACGAGAATTAGGGGATCGGGGGTGTTCCCGTTCCGACAACCATGTAGAGGGGATGGAGTGTCACGTTCCGACACAAGAGTAGGGGAGTCGGAGAGTGTTCAAGTACCGACACAAGAGGAATAAGATAATGATCTTGAAAGATTCATAATATAATCAAGTCTAAAGAACATGTATCCCAAATGAGTATAGTATGGAGCCTGAGTCCTCACAGATATGTTCGGTGATGCTATAAATGAGGTTTGTACTTGTTTCTATCACAATGTAAGATATTAGTTGATTTTTATGATGTATCTGAGATATATATTTGTTCTATTTTGAGTTGGACGATGTATTCCTACTCGAGTAATTGTTGGTTGTACTGACCCCCTTACTTTTATTGTTTTTCTTTTTTTTTATTTGTGGAGTGAAGCAACGTGCCGTCATCTTTCCACCAACAGCAACTCTGAGCAAGTCTTCATTACTCCGGATATCAGGTGAGCTAATGCTCTAGCTTGGACTGGATCTTCTTCTCATGTCTTGATGGCCTTGAAGTTTCGGCCATAGATCTAGCTTTTAATTTGTTTTAGCTTCTTAGAATACTCTTAGTTAGTAGTAATTTGATCATAGATGTTCTTGCGGTGATGGAACTTCCAGAGTTTGGGGGTAAATAAAGGATGGACTTTAGAAGAAGTTATTGAATTGTCTTTTATGTTTATGAGTTAAGTCTTCCGCATCTGCTTTATGTTGATATTAACATTTGAAATGATAACGGTTCAGGATTGGTGGTTCGCCTCACATAGGGAGGGTTAAATGTGGTGCCAGTCACGGCTCGGTTTTTGGTCGTGACACTTTCACTTCTTTGCAATTTAGACATTTTTCAACAAATTCTGCTATGTCCCCCTTAAAGCCTTCCCACCAAAAAACTCCCCTAAGGTCATGATACATCTTTGTAGAACAAGGATGAATAGAGTATCGATCTCCATGAGCTTCCTCAAGAATCCGATTTCTTAAATCATTGACATTAGGAACACACAATCTACCTTTGTATCTAAGAACAACATCCCCCCTTAGGAGAATGACTCATTCATGTTCCAAAGATCAAATTCTTTCAAATCCATCAATAATGGATCAAGGTGTTTCTTAGATTTCACTTCAACCACCAAAGATGACTCGGAGTTATGATATACCACAACACCACCATTTAGAGAATCTTCAAATCGAACCCCTAAACGAGCCAACATATGAACATCCCTCCCTAGGTTTCTCTTAAATTCTTCCACATTAGACACACTTCCTGTGGACGAACGACTTAGAGTGTCGTCCACCACATTAGCCTTGCCGGGGTGAAAGAGAACACTCATTTTGTAGTACTTTGATAATTCCAACAACCGTCTTTGACGAAGATTCAAATCCTTTTGTGTAAATGCTTATTGAAGACTTTTATGGTCCGTATACATATCCACATGAACACCATAAAAGTAATGCCTACATATTTTAGAAGCAAACTCCACGATTGTGATTTTGTTGAGTTGATGCTAATCGATACAAATATGATTACCCTAACTCATTATGTATACCACAATATCGTTAAAAGAAAATCATGAATGCATCAAGATTAGTTGTTGACACTATTCGTTGAGATCCCATAACACTCCAATGTGGTGTTAGTCAATCCAAAAGACATTACTAGGAACTCATAATGACAATATCTAGTCCGAAAGGCCATCGTGGGTATATTTTCATCTCTCTCCCTATGATTGTGATATCTCGATCTCAATTCAAACTTGGAAAAGTAACTCACCGTTGGAGTTGATCAAATAAATCATCAATCCGAGGGAGAGGATACTTGTTGTTAATTGTGATTTTGTTGAGTTGATGCTAATCGATACAAATTCTAAGTGACCCATCCTTCGTTTTCACGAACATACCGAGAACCCCATAAAGGAAAACACTAGGACCAATTAAGACATTTGTTCTAGTAAAATCTTTCAGTTGAACGGATAATTCTTTCAATTCGCTGGGAGCATCCCGATAAGGGAGGGAATCTAAAATGGGATTGCTAATACGGTAAGCAAGTCGTTTACAAAATTAATTTCCCATTTGGGAGGAATATCGGGAAGTTCATTTGGAAATACTTCTGTAAATTCGCTCATCACGGGGACCGACTCAATGGGAGGAATTTCGGAGTATAAAGAATTGACCCTTATAATATGATATAAAAACCCCTTAGACATCATCTTACAGTCTTTGAACAAAGAAATTATACAGCCTCTGGGAATAGAATTTCTCCCCTTCCTTTCTAAAATGGGTTCATTTGGGTCCTCCTCAAGGATTCTTTGGTTGGTCCGTTAAGAGTCGTACCATCGAGTTTCAACCAGAAACCGACTTTAATACATATTAGACATCTTAATACCTAATTCAATTAAATTCTAACTCCTAAAACCTAGTCAAATAGTCTAAGCTACACTAGCACCTCTTGAACTAGATTTCGGACGTCATGAACGCTGACACTTTGATTCTAAAACTTTGTAGACAAAACGTAGCTTCATTAGATTTGACCTTAATAATAACAGGGTTCTAACACTTTAGACTCTCTTGTTATGCTCTAGATTACGTCTTAGAGTTTTGGATGTTACAACAATTAGGTCACTATAGCTTTTGAAAAGACTAATTAAAGGGTTTTCTCTTGAAATATATGAAAATTTCCCGACTATCAATATCCAGTCTTTTCCATGGACTCGACTTCAAGACTTATCAAGAAGTCACCAAAACTAAAAAGTTCAAAAATTACTCAACTCTCGTCCTTTTTATATAAGAAAAATGAGTGTTGATGTTATTCGTTAGGATTTAGGTATATATATATTTAAACAAGTTCTCGCACAAACTTTGCGCATATATTCCATATCATTGAGGGGGGTTATTAAGTTAAAGAATTCATATGCAATAATTTTTAAGATCTATATTTCAGTTAAGAAAATAATGGAATGTATCTATCATTTGGTTCAGCAAAGAAAAAAGTTCTGTCCCATTGTGAAAACCCCTTCAAACTACCTTTTGAAATTTAGTTTGGTTTGATGCCTGATTTGAATTTCTAATTTAGCTCTAAAGTATTTTAAAATAATTTAATTATGCTCGTTTACTTCTTTTCTTTGGTGTACAAATGTAAAAACTACGTAAGCATATAAGTTGGAGAACAATCTTCAATAAGAACAATGAACAACCTTAATTTACCAACAATATGAAATCCCTTATTTTACTAAAGTTAATTGTTAGTTTGCCCACCCAGATTGAACAAAGTTAGTAAACTTCATAGTTCAATTCAAAAACGACCATTTAATATTTTGTAATTAATTATATATCTTTTTACTTACAAATTGATAAAAATAAGCTAATAATATTTTCCAGAAAGAGAAAAATTTTAATTTCATAGTTTAAAATTAAATTTGAAGTTTGAATATCTATGGACCATGATTGAAATATTATCAATAGAACATTGTGACGTTATTAAATAGTAATATCCTTCTTGTGCATATGTTAATCTACAAACAAACTTAAAAAGAACGACCAACCCTTTATATACTAAAGTTATGGTTAGTTGCAATGTAAGAACAGTACCAAAAATTACAATAACTCCATAACCGATTCAAAAAATTCATTTTGGCTATAATGAAAAATATAATTTACTTAAAAAAAATTTCACAGAAATAAAGGGTGCTGTTAGAGAGAAAAATCAACTTTATAGTTAAAAAAATATTGTACGACACATTCAACATATTGCAACATTCTCATATGCTAACCCTATTAGTGCCATAGACAGGGTTAATTAAAATACGGGTCTTCCTCCTCCACTTAGTAGTTTGGTTGGGTAAAACAATACATTCTTTTTAAATGCCTATAGTTAAATAATATATCCTATTGACACTGTATTCTTTCAAGTAAAATATGAGAGATGATTATCATGGTTGTGTTGTCTCACACTTTGAAGTCAGAATTGGAGGATCTAAGCCTATTAATGTGATGCACCCTTCAAAATTTAACACAACTTATAATAGTCATTCATATTTTATTTGCACCCTTCAGATACTTTAAAAAATTGGAATTATATAAAATAATATTTAATATAAAATATATTGATCTCTGATATTTAATTTTAATATATTATCATATTATATGTTATAGAAATAGTATCTTGTGAGATTGATGTTTGATGTAGCGACTAAAAATCACTTTTTGTATTATTTGGAAATATTTTTGTATATGAAAAAATATGTAGAATCTTTATAACTTTATTGGTTAGAATAACTCTTTGTAAAATAGATTTTATATGAAAAATTCGATGAATAAATATGATTTTTAAATAAATTAAGGAACTGTTTTTAAAAGTACACTGAACAACATAAATAATTTTTTTCGAGGGAAAATCTACTCGTTTGTAAGGTCAAAAATGGTACCACTTATTGTTATGATTAATTGGTTACTCTAACGACCTTTAGAAGGACAAAAATAATAAATTTGGAACAACAAACAAAAATTATGATTCTTGACCCCTGAGAAATTCATTCATCATTCAAACTTCCGATTGTTTTGGTCCTTATGAACTCACAATGAAAATTTTATAACTTTTCAAAGAATATTGTAGTATGATTGTGCATTATGAAGTACGAATCGATAAACGTGTTGATGAGGACTCATTTTAAAGAAAATATTCTCGAACATTTAAAAAAATAAAAAAGATTTCTACCTAGATAATTCAAATGCTCAGCCAAGGACGTGGGGACATGAAGGAGTAATAAATCTATGTTAATAGACATATCTTAGATGTACTTTTGTTGTGGTCTATCAGTAGGTTTTCTTTAATTCTTCAATTAACATTGACGAGAAATAATCACACACTTACAACAAAAATATTAGAAGAGCCATAAGGAAAGCAAAAAAAAGGAAAAACATGAAAAAGGAAGAAAATGTTATCATAGTCAGATATGACGATACAAAATAAAAATCAATTACAATTGTAAGGAGACCCCCCCTCCCCCAAAACATCGTGAAAAAAAACTACATTTAAAGGAAGTGAGAAAACTTATGGAATATTTAATTATGATAACAAACATTCTAAAACATAGAAAAAAAAATATTACTATTTTTTGAAATAAGAAGACATTAAAAACAGCAGCAGTCCTTGTAACACTCAATCATTTTAATATTAAAGAAACTCATAATATACATTGCAGAACCATTTCCTAAAAAACAGATAACATAAAAACCAAAAAAATATGGGCATGGAAAGTTATTGACTCTCACAGGATTTTCTGAAGAACACGAAATCGCATCCTTGTATGTGAAGGAATAACCTTCTTGATGAAGAAATTTGAGATTTGAATGGCTTTTTTAATGTACCTTGAACAATTTAAGTAGAAAAAACTTACTTGAATGTACAATTGACATTTGTTGTTTAATTTGTACTAACAAATACTTCTAACATTAACTTTGTGGAAACATGAACAACAATGTCTAAAGCATATTCTCAAAAATTAAAATTTCAATAAAATAAGCATAAACTAATGATTGTAAAAAACATACTAAGATATGCAAAATTAGAATGAAAAAGAATGAAAAAAATCGACTCACTGAATGCACAATCTAGTCCTCTATTTGTAGACAAAAAAGGGTACTATAGAGAATGATTATTGTCTCTTATAGGAAAGGTCACAACTCTTTGGAAGAGTTACAAATCTTCAGAGAGGGCACAACATGTCATAAAATGGCAATTCTTCATAAATAGCTAGCAACTACTTTCCATAAAAAGTCCGCAACTTCCTAAAAATCACAACTTTCATGACAAAAGTTACCAATTTTTATAAAATTGTTCTCCAAATTTTCATAAAAGTCGCAACTTTTTATGAAAAGTGTGAAAAACTTTTCATTAAAAGTTATCATTTTTTAATCAAAGAGGAAGGCTGCGTGTGAAAGAAAATAAATTAAAAGAGAATCTTGCTGTGTCGCAGTTAGAGCCACGTTAGGGGAATTATGTGGTCCCCTGGTGATAGAGATCTTATATATATAGAGAGTGATATGAGACTAGTTATTATAGATAGATATAAGATATAGATATAGTATTAGATATATATTATGATATAGAATGAATGATTATAGGAACATATAGATGTATGAAAAGAATGACATATTTAACTTGTAGTAAGGGAAAAATGATCATAATACTAGTTTCTAGACACGTGCAATGCACATGTGTCTCATGAAATATGTTGTAAATTTGTTAGGATGATTCAAATTATATGAAAATATCTGCAAAAATCTCAAATAAATGTTATGAAAATAATTTAAGAAAACTAAATTAAAGAAGACTAATTGACAAAGATAAAAAAAATATACATAGAAGCAAAAAGATAACATATGAATCCTTCTTAAGACTTTAATTAATAAAAGTTACATAAATGAAAAAAGAAATACAAAATTGGTTCATGATTCCAATTTTTTGTCGACATCTTCTTCATGTACAATAAAAATTCAAGTCTTCTCCATCTTTTATAACTAAAGCGTGAATGGAATAGAAAAATCAATTTATTTTCATAAAGTGATATATAATAAGTCTAAGTTAGATAAATTATATTCTTTAGATGGTGATTACTCATAGTTTAATATTTTAAAATGAAAAGGATAATTGGGAGTGAGTTTATGAAACAAAAAAATGAAAATGTATATAGATAGACAACAGAAAAATACAAAAAGAATTGTTAAAGTTTTAAATTAAACACTATTTGAAGGTTTCAAAGGGACAAAATCGATAAAAGAGAATAACTTAAAGAATATTAAATATATGCAATTGTAACTCCCCGAAGTTTTTTTGAGTTAACACTTCAACCATCCTTCTAGTGCGTAACTATTTTCCAAGGAATTTAAAAAAAAATTAGTGTTAAGGTCAGGTCAGTAGATGTAGCATCTTGAGTTCTAAAAGAACTTAATTGAAAATAAAAAAAATCTGTATTTTGGAGAATTAGGCTTATATGATTTTTGGGTCAACTCCACACGAACATAACTCCTCCCATAGACTGATATAGGTGTTCTACGAGGTACGGCTGAAAGATCCTTCAATTATCTTTCCAACGCCACAAGGTTTTCTAAGTTTCAAGTTTAGATGAGTAAGATATGGCCTTTTGAAGTTATGTTGTAAAATAGTGAAGGGTGTTTTAATTTGATCTTTTCTTCACACCACAGATTCCAAGTCATTAATAGTACCATATATTAGAGGTCTATCGTATTAGGTTAAGTTTTATAATCCTATATCCACATAGGTTTAGTGAGAGTTTCAAGAACAGAAAATAAAAAAAAAGAAGAGGGAGGATCAAGCATAGTCGATATTCATGCACCTTGTTGCGAATTTGTCCAGGCATTAATATCAAGAGGTTGTAAAGCTTCAATAATGTGATAGGTTTGTTCAACCACATGCCAAAAAAATTCTTTTGCAGCGCACTTTCACTCTCAAAAGTGGAAGTATTAAGTTCAGTATTTAAGTTGTTTGATAGGGATTATGAAGTTAATTCTAAAATTTGTTTTGTTGGGGTTTTTTCGGTTGTGATGATTTCTTGAAATGAAGGTACTTTTTTTAAGTGGATTTAGTGTTTATTTAGTTTGGGTTAATTTGAATATTAAAAAAAACTTGAGAAAGAAAAGAATTGACCTAAAAGGGATATAGGTATCAGAAAATAAGAGTTGGAAATTGGCACAAGGCTAGCCTGCTGTAGAGGCTGGTTGGTCAACGCAACCTATAGCGTCAATGGAGCTGGGGCGACGCCCCGCCTCGAGTGACGGACCATATGTTTCTATGAAGTCTGAGGGCGCTCCCGGCCCTCTCGTCGCGCCGCCATGATTGCCCCGCTAGTGGCTTGCACCTAGCCATTTGCACACCCACTACGAATTTCTCTTCCCGTCTGTTGTCCTTTTTTGTTGTCAGGCTTTTATTTACAAGTGATATTCAATCCCTCTTGATTCTAATTGGGATAGTCCCCAATATATAATGCATCATTACTTGGTCGCACACAGTACAGATAACGCTGTGTTTTTTCAGAAACATGTTAATCGTTTCACAATGGCGCGGAACCATAATAAATTTATCTAGTGGTGACCGGCGCGCAGTTCCCTTCATTTTCCACAATTAAAGAAACAACTAGTTACTAAATTAGGATATGATGAAATTTATGGTTAATCCGACTTGGTATGCACTATTAAAGTTAAACAATAATGAATAACTTTTAATATAATGTTTTCAAGGAAAGAAAGATTAGAAAAAAAACAGTCCAGGGTAAGTGCAGCATATAAATTGGAATTGTTCATAATCATATTATCGGCTTTTATTCGAAACTAGCTTCAATTGTCAAATAATGGTTTTAGGATTGTGATCGTATGATCTGGGTTACTAACCCTAATCAGTACCCAACTATCTATCTAATAAATCATTTGAGAGGGGACCCTTAATATGTTAGTTAGTGGAGCCTGCTTAATATAATAACTGTTTCGCTCGGTTTAACATAAATTTAGGCTTCTTTCCTATTTATTCTCTATGTATCTCTAACACAAATACTATAATTAAGTATGATAAATATATCATCACCGCCGAGAAGTTTACTCACGGAGGGTTACCATGAAATATTGGGTTTTCTCTGTTTCTTTCTAGATATCTCATTCTTATTTTTGAAAGTTCTTTGTTCTTCATTCATCTAGTGTGCTATGTACGTGTGAATCGATCCTAACAACTGATATAAAATGCTAAGGAGTTCAACACAATCACCTAAAGATGGATAGTTTGAAACTTGCGAACGAGAAGTTTTATGGATCCGATGCTTTTGGAGATACAGATCGAAGGTATCTGTACAAGAAATATCTTCACGAATTAAGACCGGGTGAAGCGGAATCAGACGGAGGAGAAGTGGAGGAAATCAAGGATCCCAAAAACTCTAGGGTTGATCAGGCTAAACTTTGTCAAGAAACGGGCGTGTAACATGTTAGGAGAAGGGACTACGTTACCCCGTCGGTTGAAGGCACTATTGAAACATATATGAAAAAACCATTGCTATGAACAAGGTATATTGATGGTAGATTGTTCAATTTACAGATGTCTGAGAATGGATCAAGGTATATTTGATGCGTAGAATGTTCAATACAGATGTCTGAGAATGGATCAGTTTGAGCATTAAGGAGTTTAATTATGATTGTGAGTCAACTCAATTTGTGAATATTAATTCGAAGATGAAATAGGCATTGATGGGATTGGCGTTCTCTGCCCGAGTCTGGGAACTAAATGTTGCGGGATTAGCAGTTCCGTGGATTTGAGAAACTGAAGTTTGATTGAAATCCGTGAGGGTTACTTAGCGAAAGTATTCGACAGCAACAGAACGGGAGGAGATTCATTGGCAGCTGCTCCTTTCTCAGCATTGATTCGAAGAGGGGAGGAGAGGGAAGACAGAGGGACGAAAAGGTCCAAAAAAAAAAATAGGTCGATCAAAATCAACACGGAATCGAGGAAACTACTGAAAAAATCAAAAGTGACTTTTGGAAGGTGGAGGCAAAAACAATCGGTTATTTTGGACGAACTATTACATGCCAAAAAGAAGAAAACAGAATCAGAAATTTGGAGAGACAAATGATTCTGCAAACAGCGAGGGACATTGGGGGATGCTCTTATCCTAGTGTTAACAAGGCCCGGTGAATCATGGATTTTATTTTGTGCATAATTTTTATCGTTCTCCAAGCAAGGAGTTGTTCAAAAATTTCCAAAAAATTTGGAAATTTGGAAAAGTATGATATGTCGGTGACATAAAGCATTAGGAGATTTGATTGAAGGAAAGAGAGGGATGTTTGCATAAAGACACCCTCGGGAGAGAAACCAGTGGGACATTGGAGGATGTGTCAGGATATTTTCCTTGGATTCAATTTGAAAACTCTTGTATTTTGTTTTGATTAGTTGGATCTTGGGGCGATAGAACGGGTGTAGGCAGCAGTGTTCAGGAAAGGTTGGGGAAGATTGGTGAAAGGTGAGATATTGGTTTTGTAGTTTGTGGCACCAAATATGGAACCTTGACACACTGCCAGGGGTGTATAAACATGGCCGCTGTTGTCTTGAACCGGTGCTTCTGGCCTCATGTATGGGGACAACAGACTTGGGACACATGAGTAGTACTAAAAGGATGAAGAGCTTGGTTGCAAAAGCGAGGCATTAGGGGTCTTGAGTTGTTGATATGGGTATTTACGAGGAAGCTGTTGTTATGGGAAAAACACAAACAAATAGTAGCTTCACAAAGGGATATTAGAGGGGGACAAATATTTACAGTGCGGTTGGAAAGGTTCCCTACAGATGTTTAGCGGACCCTCTCCCGTATAATCACATGGAGGGGATTCCATTTAGTTACATTCATTTATGATTTTGATTTCACAGGAAGGATGGGTTTTACGTTTCTTGAGGGAAATAATTCAGATGTGTTTGCAACTTTCAAAAGTGGAAGTGAAGTGAAACATCAGACTGGTTGAAAAGTCAAATGCCTAAGGTTCTGACAATGGACGGAGAGATTGGACAAATCGAGTTTTAGTTTTTTAAAGCATTCTGTGCAGCTGGGGAATCAAAGTGATGAGAAGGTTAAGGCGTAATGGAAAAGCAGAAGGGAATTGCGAGAGGTGAAAGAAAATGCATGAGCGTGCAAGGAGTTATACGGATTACAACCGTGGGATAACCAAAACACTTTGGGCGAATGCTTGAAGTTATAGGTGATACTTGATCAATAGGGGACCACCAGTTCCTTCCTTAGGATTCAAGATGCCCAGAATAGGGGTGTGGACAGGAAAAAGGGAAAAGGATACTCAAGTACTGAATGACGATTTGTGGTTGCTTTTATGTTTCATGTTGATCAGAAAAGAGAGGATAAGATTTTATGCCAAGGCTGTTAAGGTTACTCATAGGGATACTGGGTGATTGTTTTGATTATAGGTTTTAGGATGACAAGAATAGAAAAAATTCCTGAACATTGTGGACGTGACATTTGATGAGTCTGTCTGTACAAGGAGGAGAGCAGGAAGGGGTTCTTGAGATTACAAAAGCAGGGAGTGGGGAAGTTGGAGGTTGAGTTTGCGAAGAGTAAACCACAGGGAGATGTCAAAGCAGATTTTACCAACCAACTCCTACTGAAGAATATAAGTGGAGCAAGTCCACCGAGCAGGTGTTAAGGATATCATCAAGATAAAATCAGGGCCACAAGATAGGTATTCACCGTCCATTAAACTATCTAGTGCTTACTGTGGGGGAGGAAAAACAGGTCTTTTTATGAGGCCTACAGGTGGAGGATCAATTAAAGTGGGAGAACAAGCCAATGGATGATGAGATGAGGTACTTGAGAAGAAACTGACACATTGGTTTTGACTGCTTACCGCGGGAAAACAGGCTTGCTGAAACAAGTGGGGTGTTCAGAATCAAGAACTGAAATATTCTCTTGTTGTGAAAGTCAACCTCTTTTCGAATTTTATGAGTGTTGTTGCATCGGAGAATTTGCATCTAGAGTTTAAATGGATGTAAAAACATCATTTTTACATGGAGATTGGAACCAAAGCTACTTTTATGAAGCAACCGGAAAGATTGTGGTTCCAGTCAAGGAAACACATGGTGTGCAAGATCGACAGGGGAGTGTATGGACTAAAGCAAAGCACCAAGGCCAGTGGGTACAAAGAAGTTTGACTCCTTCATGACCAAGGTGGGATTCTACAAAGCGGAAAAAAACGATCATTTTGTTTGTTACTTTCAAGAATAACATGAATTCAATGTCATTCTTACTCTTGTATGTGGATGATTCAATTGATTGCGGGATCTAGTATGAGGAGGAGAATTAACAATTTGAAGGGACAAGGGTTCGTACCACAACGTTTGAGATGAATGATTTCGCGTCCAGCAAAGAAGAAGATTTTAGCGATGGAAGATTCCTCGGTATAGATCTTGCTGGCACTTTAAATCTATCTCGGAGTTGTACATTGAGGAAGGGTTGCTAAGCAGATTCAGGGTTTTTGTGATGCTAAAAACCAGGACGACTCCATTGGAAAATCAGATTAAAATTTTCAAGGAGCCAGAGCTCACCTAGGACTGCGAGGAGTGTGATCATTTGGCATTGTTCCATATGCTTCAGCAGTTAGTAGTTTGAAGTATGTATGGTCTGCACCTAGGAACCTGAATAGCAATGCAGTGGGATGTTGTCAGCAGCGTACATGGCGAACCCGGGAAAGAGCTTGGGAAAGTCTGGTGCAGTGGCTCTGAGATAGTGAGTGAGGAGGTACATCAAGTACGTCACTTGTTTTTGGCAAAGGAAAATGGGACACTACAGGTTTTGTGTGCTGATCTTGGTGGGATGTTGGGCCGACTCAAGCGAGTACATCCGGGGGGGTCATTCACAACATAAGGTGGAACAGTAGTGAGGGATGTTTCAGGGCTTCAGAAGTGTGTTTCTCTTTTCATGTACTGAAGGGGAGAATGTTGGCAAAAGAGCTAAAGTGGAAGAGATGATTATGATATTGGTGGCAGGTTTCTTGAGGAATTGAGCAAGAAAGCAGAGCCGAAGAAGATTCCCTTATCAGATAAGCTAGAGAGTGCCCGAAAAATGGGAAAAATCCAACAGTCTTATCATTCGAAACAGAGCACATCAGAAGGCAGATTTACCATTTCACTCACAAGGCGTGGAGGGATGGTGATATGTGCTTGGAGAAGATAGAGGTGGCAAAGAAACTCGGCGGAAATGTTTTACGAAAATGGTTGATGTTGCGAAACTGAAGGTTATGCGAGTCTTTGTAGTTGTTGCTACGGATGTTACGGTGCAGAGTAAAGCTGTTGATGATGAAGAGGATTTTTTTTGAAGAAGTATTTTTGTATGAACTGAGTAAGTAAGTCTTGAAGTGGGGAGGTAGAGGAGGAGCATTGTGAGGTAGTGGCTTTCTGATTAATAGATATATAAACTTGTTACGCGGTTAACCTATTTAGGTTCCTATTTTTTTCTGCTAAACAAAAAATAACTATGATTAATTACATATTAAAATTCCTAACTACGTGGAAGTTTAACTCATGGGTGTTGACCACGACAAATATGGGTTTTCCTCTTTCTCTTTTTCTAGGTTATCTCATCTCTTTCTCTTGAAAGTTCTTGTGTTCTTCATCATCAGTGTGAACGTGAGTTCGATCTAAAATGTCGACTTATTACGGAAGCATTTGTATTTGGAGCCCTTTGATAACCACGCCAAGGTGTTCATTCTTACGGGGGTCACTCTGAAAAACCCTAATATACCTAATTAAATGGCGGTCAAACGAGCTCTCGCAATATTTCCTGGGGTCTATATAATCGCTCATATGGCCAATTAAGAGTAGACCACTAGTTTAGCTTATATACGCAACATTAAAATAGTAAAACAGAATATGAAATTAATTTGAATTGATAATAGAAGATTTAATTCATGAATGAAAACCTCAAATCTTCAACAACTAATTCTAGCTACGACTAGAACTAGGGGTTTAAACTACTAATGTATTAGTAATCAACAAAAAGATTAAATTGTCATAAAAAAAGCTCAAAAATAGAATAGATAAGTTGATTATAAACCTGTTCTTTCCCCAAACCTTAAAAAAGGTCGGAACCCTTGGACACATGGAGGCCCTTAGGATAATTTATAGTAGTATATAAGTTTAAGGACAAGTCCTACTCAAATATACCTCTAGTTTATGTTTAAAAACATGAAACGGCTCATAAGGAAAAACTGGCCGGTGGTTGGCGCGCCTTTTTATCATGCCCAAGAACCTATTTTGCTTCATGGTGTTGTGCGCTACCACCGCTTCGAAACAAACTATGAGCGTCTATCCTTGTTGGGCGCTCCTTCCACTGATCCTCAACAATGTCTACGTTGTAAGGCCTAGGCGTGGTGCGCCAAAGCGGGGCGCCTCAACAATGGATCAGCGTAATATGCCTTCTCGCGGTGCGGACTCCCAGGTGTTGTTTCCAACCTTAGCATTTTCACGGTCTGGCTTTGCTCCTTCTTTCTTCGTTCCCAATACACGTTCTCTGAGGTAATTCCTGAAATCACTAATTAATATTTGTAAGTGCATTAAAATTAGAAAAACAAACCACAAATCATTGCTATAAATAAACTAAAGATCATTCCTTAACAATCCAAAAAAACATGATCATAATTGACTACTAGCATATAAATAGGCCTATGTCACAACTCTACACTTACACTTTTTTGTCCTCAAAAAAAATTTTAGACCATCAAACTTTTCATAACCTTTGACATTATAAATTACCTTAAAAAAATCAACTAAAACCTTATAATCATGATAGTTGCAGTTACATTTGATGCAAATAACATTCAACATATATGCCAAAATAACACATGCTCAAAGGAATGGACATCAATTATCATTTTTGTCCCATCTAAGAAAAAAACATACCAAACCACAACAACTAGGATCTTCTATACAGTGCCATAAGATTACGTCACGTGTTTATGTTTTTTTACAAAAACCTTTTAGTCAAGTAATGTCAAAAAAATCACACAGGGCCTATTTTTTATTTTCAAACATAATGAGCTCATGCTCACAAGTAAAGTTCTTACTTTCCTCAAAAAAAGTCATATGCTTTGGCCCATAGGTAATTCAGGGAACAGGAGTACGCGGACTGAACGGAACCAAAGGACTTTCATTTCGGTATAATGTAGGACTTAGGTAATGGAGGGAAGTTTGGAATCAGTTAGGGACTACTCCTCCCTATAGCACATGTGAGGAGTTAAAACACATGCCGTCTATATCTTTTTCTTTTATAGTAAACCACTTAATGGACGGAGAAAGGGCCCCGGGAGGGCGCCAGACCCGGGGAGGCGGGGCCGGGGGGGGGAAACAGACGGGGGCACGGGCCACCAAACGGGAGACGGGGCAGCCGAGTTAAGGTGTAAAGTATGTGGATAGGTCAGGGTCCAATGTTTGAGTATAGTCCCTAAAATACAATTTGTTTAGTCGAGGTAATACACATTTGCCACAAAGGAACAACGCAAATTTAGGTTTTATTTTCAAACACACTGTAGCCAAAATCATCCTTGATCATTTACCTATTTTTCAAAAACATTCATAAAATTAGTGACGTAACGACTTAAGAGTATCAAAAGACATGGTATGAAACAAATAGGTTCTGGGTATGGGGCATATAAATGAACACGGTAAAGGGCTCAATTGCGGTTTCACAAGGGGGGTAACTTCATGTAGGCATTACAAGACGGAGAAAGAAGGGCTACTTAACGAAACGGCATCAATCACCCCTTCCTTTACGTCATACAAGTACTATTCAACACACACAAGGAAAGTCTAGTATCAACTTAAGAAAGAACCATTCATTTGTCACCACAACATGGATTATGTACCCATTATACAGTCATATAGTTGCATTTAAGATTAATAACCAAAATTCAAGCCCCATTCAACATTTGAAGTAAAAACATAAGAAAAATTGCTTAATTAACAAGGTCACAAAGTTCATTGCATCTTTTAAGAATAACTACTCATCTAATGATTATTTTCCCTTGGACACAATTATCATCAATCTATCCTTGGGAATTTTTCATCCTAAAATACTTTTTTTTTAAGGAATCGATAATCAGTAAAAATAATCATATACGGTTCTCAAAGGACAATCACAGTCAAACCGTACTGAAATAAACTCTGAGGACCCAAAAGCTTAAAAACTAACAAAAACAAACTACAGAATAAAAAAAAAATAGATAGATAAAGCGGGAAACAAACGATATAAACGAGAATACCCATACCCCACACTTAATAACATAAAATATAAGCATTGTCCTCAATGAATAAATCAAATAAAGTTTAGGGTTCGGAAATTCCCTAGGGCCTTAATGCTCGTGGCGCACGGGTCGAATCGACATCATAAGGAATTTATTTGGCTCATCAAACGTCGTTTCTTCCTCCTCATACATTTCCTCGTCAGAGTTGGAGCTTTATTGTCAACCATGGTTCCGAAAATGCGGATAGTCTTGTTATAATATAGGCAACACTATCCCTCAAGGAAACCCATTATGCCAAAGCGTCATTGATCATCAGTGGGACTGAGCGGCCCCAATTCGCTACTGCCAATCAGCCCTACCAAACGGCGTGCCATAATGTTGTATTGTGAGTTGCTTGTCTGCTTTGAGCCAAAAGAAATGGATATGCCGTGTTGTGTATTTTATAGTACCTTGTGCGAATACCCTCAACCAATTAGCCGTTCAAAACTCGAGGGGGTTGACCAACCGCAACAGTCATTAAAACTCCCTCTTCCTCAATCTTCATGACTCCCTCAGAGGAAAATAGAAAACTAGGTATTATCCCCCATAACAGAATAATTCAAACATCAAATTATTCCAAAAACCTATTCATGTTGGTCTCAACATAGCCCCAACATTCACAGGGCATTCCTTTCATTTAAATGTAAACTAACACCACCCTATCACGAGTCACATAAGTCAAGTGGTTTAGAGGGACGTAAGTACGTAGTAAAAACTAAACACTAAACTTAACCTCACCAAGCAACTTAGTAAAATTGCAAGTGTGTCAGGGTATTATGCCTCCTGTGTCGTTACTCCTTTCCTATAGAGCAGTTAGTAAGAGACTAGAAACAGAATAAGTAGGATATGATTCGGGTCCTTAACAGTGCCATTTATAGCTACATATTTTTTACGTTGTTAAAGATCCATTTTATTTAAATATTAGCATAATTATAAAAATATGCAGGGACATTTAAAATAATTACGATCCAATTATTTAGATTAATAAAAACAGTACTAAATGAATTTATTTTTTTCTTATTTTTTCACCAAAAACACACTCTTGCCACTTCTCAAAAAATAAAAAACCCAGATCAATTAATATCTCTCATTCTATATTGTTCGCTTGAATTGAACAGAAAAATTAATTGGCCACACATTCTCTTAGATATGATACGTAAATTGAGCGGATTTTATGGGTTGGAGAAAATTCAGGAATTCGCAAGCACTGCTCTCCCATGTTCTCTTTGCCTGCCCTTCCCTCAGCAGGGCGTCCCCCATCGTGTGGTCCCCCGGGTTTTTTCGCGCCTTCGCCCCTTAGGCATATACCCGCCGCCCACCTTTCTTTTGCCGCTCTAAAAAGAGAGAGGAGGCGGGGGGGGAGGGGAGAACGCGGGGAAAGGGAACGCAGAGGGGGCGGCGACGACGGGGGGGAGGGGCGGCAAGGGGACACGAGGCGAGACAGGAGAGGAGAGAGAGAGACAAACCACCTAGACACACACACAGCCACCACACACACACACATGCACACACACAGAGAGAGAATCTATATATAATATTAGATAGATAATAGATACTATATATATATATATCTATATATACTATATATTATTTCCATTCATCTATGTCAAAAAGTATAACTGAAAATCTTCGAATTGTTAAATATATCCGAATTATATTAACTACCCAATAAGAAATAATAATTTTCTCGTGAGAATACACATGAACAAATATAAATTTTACAATTGCAGCAGAACATAAACAAAAAACTAACTAACAAATTCACCATGTAATTATTTTCCCCTTAAAACATACCAAAGAATCTCAGAAAGAGGTCGGTCTTCAACTTTTTTTGAAACAATAAATTGTTAGTTTCTTAATTATTGTGGTTGTTATTTATTATATAAGTTGTTGAATGAGATTATGTCATCTAATAAAGGGAATGGATGTTTGTTAACAGGTTCATGATAACTTGATAATGCTTAAAAAATCATTGGAGTGGAGAAGCTTTGATATGGACAATTAACAAAATTGGAAGAAGAAACACAAGAAATTGCAGGGCCAGCATTTTTCAGCTTGTAATGATCTATCCAAAATCTCGTGAGATGGTGTTAGGGCAGACATATATTGATGTATGAAAATAATTTAGTGTTACACTTTTGCGGGATATCATGGGGAGAGTTTAGTTGAAACCAACTTAACGATTTGAATTCTTAGTGAACAATTAACGGAATGTGATTGATTGATTGGGATAAAATTGCAGGAAAATCTTAAGGATTACACCGCGATTTCATGAAGAGAATGATAGAACACTACACAGTTTGATTTTTTTCTAGGCAGAAAAAACAAACCAAATTCAGAGCTAAAACCAATCTACGGCCTATTCAATGGTATGGAACAAACCATATATGGAAGGTCGGAAGTAATAAAAACTTCTACATTAATAGGTTACTTCATATTAAAATATTGGCCAATGGCGTAGTAATGTTCATTTACAATGGTTGTGGAATTTGTTTAAAGAAGATTTTTGCCTAGTAATTTCCAAACTTGCACATATTCATATTACAAGGGAAAAGAAGTTAATTCAAAATTCTTGGACTTTCTTCTTGATAATTCGAGCGTGTAAAACAATTGCATGTTATACTCGAAAGGATTATAAAGAATCGAAATTTTGCGAAGTGTGTGGCGCTTAATGGAGGAAAAATAAAAGCAAGGGAAACACAATGTAAAAATGGTAAAATAATATCATCCAAAGGATTAGTTATTTTATCTTAAGAAAGAACTTTAGAGCTTGTTTATGGTCCCAAAATATCTTCCTTTGATTGAGATGACATCATGGGATGAAACGAGTTGAGATGGAATGATAAGGAGGCACCAGATTGTTCAAGTTGGCATGAAGAGACTTGATGAACTTCATCCATTTTTTTGGTACTGGGAGCTTGTAATGTTAGAGAACTTGGATTGCTTAGTGATGGTTTCAACCATTTAAAATTTTTAAAACTCCATATAGCATTTCGGCAGTCCTCTTAATTCCTTAATATTGGACAATTTTTTGTTACGAGAAGAAAAAAAAAAATTATTTTACCTTTATTTGTCGATTTTATTCCTTGTCCTGAATGATACAAAGATGCAATTGTGTTTGATCTTCCAAAACCTTTGATAGATGAATTAAACAATTATGGGGAAACTTGAGTTTTTTGGAAACCCTCTGATGCGCAGCTAAAACAAAATTGACCGTTACATGCAGCTTTGTTATATGGACCATAATGATTTTCCAAAAACAAATGGAAATTAAGGATGGAGAGTAGGTACAAAGAAAAAATTATTCTTGAACGTGTTGCAATAAAGGAAAAATGTTTAAACTAGGTTGGTAAAGGTCAAAAGGGAGGTATATGTTCATAGACTTGCTTTCTCTTAAACCCACAAAAATCCGAGAGGAAAGATAAAGATTTCATTTCCATGACGCAAAATGGTGAAAAGGGTTACCGCCAAAAAATGTTGTATGGTAATAATATTATTGATGAAGTAGGTGGTTTGGGAATGTCTAGAACAATCAAAAGGATCAAAGGAAGAAGATTTAAATATAAACAGAAAAAGGTCTGGGAGGAATTTTGAACAGAGAGTATTTTCTTTTATTTCCATATTGAAAATCTCATTGTTGCGATATAAATTTAGATTTGATGCACATTGAGAGAATATTTGCGAAAATATTTTGGGACAATTTTAATTGTCAAAAAGGAAAACGAATACCACCTTGATTGGAATTCTTTATTAGATTTGAAAGAAATCAAGATAAGAAATAAAGATAAAGAAGGAAATAGCATCGCTAGCAGAGTGGGGGATAAAATAGGGGTACCTAATGCAAGTTAAAACATTATCTCCTACGAAGAACAAATTTCACTTCTTCAGAATTTTTTTTTTTTTTTTTTAACGGGGTCCCAGATGGGTTTTCATTAAAATTCTAATGTTGGTCAAACCTTAAGTCGGAAAAAAACTTTTAGGGACTAAAAGCCATGATTGCCAATTATTGACCACATTTAGTTCCAGTGGGCTTTACATGGTTGTCAAAAGCAAATCTGTTGTTGAACAAGTATTGAGTTGTAAAATATTTTTACGTACTTGGACAAAATGTTTAACATTGAATTAAAAGGTCTTCACGTCATTTTTTTGTTATCATTGTCCACATTTCCAATTCATTTAGTTAATGAAGCTAGATTACGGGACCTATCCAATAATCGAGGATTGCGGCATCCGGTAGGGTAGATCCATTAAAATACTTTCGAAAAATAATATTTTTTCGTAACATGGTTGTGCTTAGAAGTTATTTGGCCAAGGGATATATATCCTTTGAATGTATGACCTTATGTTAATATTATGTGCATAATATGGAAAAAAAAAAAATATTCGCCATTTGAAAGGAATTCTGATGGTGGTTTTATAGAATCTGATAGATGGTTTAAAAAAAAATTATCAACCCAAAAAAAGTTTAGGGGTGTGAAAAAACTTAGTCCAACTCTTTTGGATCAAGCGAATGAGCTTGAACATTTTTATATTTTGGAAGAACATATGATGAAATTCAACCATTTTCGAGGAGGTAAGTAATGACTCAGTCAAAATAATTTACCTTCATCTTATCAAATTTCCTCCCATCAATGGACATTTAATACTTCAAAGTATTTTAGAAAAATTTGCACAAAAATTGCAATTGATACTCCAAAAAAATATCAAGAAATTAATGGGATAGACAATTCATTAGTTGTTTCAAAAATTAAATGTGCGAAGTTAAGGACTCTGTGATTATATCAATATGAAATAATAATTTCTAAAACAAATGTTACTTAAATTTGATTAGCTTGTGGAATTTTCACAAACACGATGAGAGTAAAAAAGATAAAAGGATTTGCTTTCATTGTCAGTGGTCCTCTTCAATAGTGACATTTTTAAAAGCTGGGAGAGTTAACTGAGAGTTAACCAAGATTCTTGGAATTACAATTTTACTGGTGGAGAAGAGTGTGGTTTTTTAGATTGGTGTTGTTGTGACGTATCTAATCAACAAATGGTACTTAAAGTAGATGAATATGCACTTCGTACAGTGTCAACTGCAAAGCATTTATGAAAATAAATGAGCCTTTTATTTTAGCAAATAAAGAATCACAAGTGTTTTATGCTGATGATCTTGAAAATAAGGATTGTCATATTTACAATAGATCCAGATCGTAAGTCTTTTGATGGAAGCCATATTAAATATCATGTTGTTGTCTTGGTATTTAAAAAATATATATAACACCATTTTCTAGTACCAAAGAATTTTTGTCACATTGTTTCAAGTAAAATTATTATTTGATTTTCAAAAATATATAGTATGTTCTCAATGAATTCTCGATTACCTTAAACGAGTATTGTTTACGACAATAAATTACAATACATAATATAATCTGAACAATATACATACAAAAATGCCTAGCTAAAATTCAAAAACTTATCATAAGGTCTGATTACTAAGGCCCAAAGATATTCAAAAAGGCCTTCAAATCTTGTTCTTGCCAGTCAATTCTTCGGCAAATGCTTTTTAACTAACCATTTCTTAATCACTAATGTAAAAGCCAATATATATCGATAGCTCAACTCAACACAACTAGGAAATCCAATACATTCCTATAGATCTACTCAGTAAAGTAACAAACTATAAATATAAAAAGTACCGACATGAGATCGATAATCCTGGATGGGCCTCGAATACTACAAAACAAAGCTATTCTTTGCATGGCATTTGACTCTCTCTATACTTTGTTCAAAAAAATCTTCATATTGATCATCCACAGACAGGTACAATTCTTGGTGGACCATTTTGAAAAACCCTGAGCTGCTTCTGTCTTCCGTTCAACACGGCGCCTATCACTTCGGTATGATGTTAGTCCATGGCAGGGAACGGAATAAGCTTTTGCGTGTGGAAGTACCTGCCTCTGCATGCTGACCTTCTTGTCTTAATTCCAATTTTGACATGGCCTATTTATCCATGTTTATATTTCTGACAATCAACTATGTTAATTGATTTAAAGTATCACTGAATCCCTTCCTGCTGCTGAAATACTTTCATTTGCATTTTATGTTGTTGTCGATTACTCTCTCTAGCTATGATCTATATTTGCATGTGTGTTTCCTTGTGAAGTATACGAATCTGTCCCCTATTTTTTTTTGGAGGATTCCCATAGTTTTCCAATCTTATTAGCAGGCTTGTAGGCCAATGAATCTTATTCCACCGACACTTGATATGGTTAAACTATAGAATTGATTTCATGTTCTGCGTCAATTATTATTAGAGATGTTACCATGAAGGCAGTAAAGATCTTATACCGCCCTCTTAGAAAAAAAAACTAAGTGGGTGCTTGGATGTTCTTATCATTTTGGTCGGATGGGTGTCGTACTTTTCTAATGTGATTAATTATTGAAAACTGGAAAGTCTGCTCGCCAAAGATGACCATCCTATTCCGCTCTCTGAGATGGTACTTTTCTACTAATAAAAAAGAATTTTCTTTTCTCCTTCGAAACAAATCTCATTAATCTAAATAGCTTCTAATTATTGCTTGATAGAATGGTATGATAATGATGTGGATTTTTGAATGAAAAGCAGAAAGAATTATACTAGTCCGTTGTTAGTGTATTTTTTTTTCATTTGTTGATTATTGCAGAAAATTTTTTAATATTCATAGGATATTGGGAAGAGATCACAACTTTTTTGTGTACATGCCTTATTTTTTCCAAAGTTAATGGTTTTGATCTGAAAAGCAGTTAGTACATACTTGGTTTATACATTGATTAATTGACATTAAGTTTTTTCTTAAGACTTGAATTTTCAAGACAAGAATATATCGTCAACAATGTACAGAGAAACTTGAAGTTCAAAATGACTTTTACATTCATTAGGGTTGTTTAAATTAAAGACAATGTCATATCATTTATGTTTTGCAATTTTTCTTCTTTTAAGAGTTGAATAGGATATGGTTATGCTACTGAATATGAAATATCTTGCTGTAATTCTAGTTTGGTGTATTAATCATGGACCACTTTCTATTAATTGAAATCAATTATTAGTTTATTTTGAGTTTATGTTTTATTGTTACTGTCTAATATTGCTATAACAAACGACTTGAAATTGGCTCCTTTAAAAATATCCTTTAGTATAATTGGATTTCTTTAAATTTACTTTAATAAACTTCAATTAGCGCAAGAACTGTTGTCTTTAATAGTATTGGTATTGCAATTAGAATATTACATTAACGAAAAAAAAAAAAAAGTGGTTTTTAAAAATCTTGTACAAAGGCAAACATCCAAGTCCTTTCATTAAATAGGCCAATATAACGACCGCCAATTTTGTGTCACTAAAAACACAACCTTAACGACCGGATTTGAATGGGTAGTTAAAATTTTTAACCTGAGGACATTTAAACGACGGAGGCGATGACTGGATTATGCAGTGCGTTAATTACTTTGAGCGACTTGGATTTGGACTTATAACGACCCATATTTCTCTTTGTTTAAAAAAACCTTTTCTTTAGTGAAACTCAACCCCACAAAAAGTTTGTCGGGATTTATTCCCTATATGGATGTTTATCCTTCAAATGTTAAAAAAACAATTAGATTTAATAATTCGGTTGTCCAACACCTCAAACACAACTACGGGAAGAGGGAAATTTTACATTTTACATTGTTATCCCATCATAATCACAGTTTTTACATAGTTGCAGTTAAACCAATTGAATAAAAGTCATTCACCAAAGTAAAATTTTAAAAATCTCCAGATTTTATCAAACTTTTGAGCCGAAATTCTAAAACATTCACAGTTCTATATATAGTAGAAAATTTAGGGGACTATAACCTTACCTTATTCGCCATTTGGATAAGAAAATTAGGTGAGAGGGTTAAGGAAATATTTTTTGAAAGGATAGAAAGAAAATGTGGGTGAAGGGGTGGGATTATAGGGTGTGAGGGAGAGAAGAGGGGGTTGTTCGAGGTGTTTCTGGAGGGTTTTGTTCTTTTAGCGGGGTTTAATGAGTGGAGGAAAAAGAGTCTGGGGAAGAGAAAAATAAAGGTTTTTGGTTGTTTAGGGGGTGAAAATCGTTGGAAAATGGGGGATTAATAGGGGATTGCGGGTTTTTTGTTGGTGGGTCAGGCGAACTCTGGGTTTTTAAAATAGAATTTTTTAAAAGTTGGGCTGCGGGGGGGCCATTAAAGGCGCGGTGCGCTATTATAGCGCCTAAGAAGCAGCCTCTACTCGTCTTTTCTGGCCGCAGCGCACTTCTATTGCTCAGGCCTTCACGGGCTAGGTAGCAATTATCTGCGTAGTGGGCCATACCACGTGTGATCTGGACTGTTCCCGTATCATGTGTGATAGCGAGGACGAGGCCACCAGTGTGCCAGACCTTCCCACCCAATTTTTTTTTTATTTTTTCAATTTGAAAGGTATAAATATTGAAAAAAAACTCGCTCTAAATTTAAGAAAAAAGCTAAACCTATATCTAAAAATCTATGGGACAAACTAAAAACACCAAAATTTGAAACACAAAACTACCTAATCGAGTACATAGTATTCATGGATTGCCTCCCAGTAGATTTTTAAATCGCGGCACAACGCAACTTAATTAATTCATCATTTAGCTCAACCGCCCAATCAGATATAAGCGCAGTATCTCCGGCTCACTATTATTTCACAATGTTCCGCATTTACGGGCACTTAAGGAGATATACAAAAGACAAATTCTCATCTAGAAACTCTTCCCGATTTAGGATCCGCATCATTTCCATGTTGTAAGTCCTCCAACTTTTATAAGTTGTCCGCTTATCTGATATTTGTACCTTTCCTATCTTTGATATCAAGGATCAAATTTTTGGAAGAAGAAGGAGTATCCAACAAATATTCTTGGTTATCCCTTCTTATGACTAAATTACCTGGATTAGATGCATGTACAATGAAGACAATTGTTGGTGCTTACAAAAAAATACGATCTAAACTTGTTGAAGGTTGAGCACTAGAGCTAGAATCTTTCTTTCTCGTTTACTGTGTAATGTAATTTGCTTGCATAGAGGTCAAGGGTCTTGCTTGTATTAATAAATTGGGGCGGAACACTCTATTCTTTTCCTATACCAACAACGCACCTATGCTCCATTAGTTAGGAATCACACATCAGTTCAACTGTACTTCTCAGGGCTCCATTAGATAGGGCCTTTAATTAAGCTCGCTCAACATCTTTAAATCTCTGACAACACCCAATGCATCAAAGTCAAAACTCACCTCATTTTCTGGAATGCTGCACATTGGATTGGACCCCCAGGAAATTGAAAGCTTTAAAATCCTTGATGAATCGCCGGTAAAAACTGCTGGCCAAGAAAATCCGGACCCCACTTTTACATAATAAAAAGAGAGTAAATTTCAATGACTTTATTTTTTTGGCTTATCCATTTCCAAACCAGGATTTAGGACACCTTGTGTCCCAATCGTATCCCCTTCTCAACAAATATGGATACTTCTTCTAAATTAATAACAAGGTTCGTGGCCTTCAACCATTATAGCAAGCACTTACAAAGATTTTCGTAGAAAAATACCTAAAAGGATTTTCCCAAGGAAGGAAAAATCCTCCATAATACCTCTACAAAAATCTTCCACCATGTAATCAAAAAATGGCAACCATACACCTTTGAAAAGAACTGGTTGGCAGTGCAAAAGTCCAAAAAATGGCATGCGGTATTGAAAATAAATATTCCATATGGAAAAGCAAATGTGTTATTCTCCTAATTCTTTAGGGTGTAATTAACGAATTGCTTGTACACGAAACCTATCTAGAGAACCAGGTAGTACAAATGTCAAGCTCTGATCAATGAATGGTACAAGATAATGATCTTTCCAGGTAGCATCATTTAGTTTCTGCTAATCCATACAAATACGACACTGGTCCCTGTTCTAGTAGGAAACGATTCATTATTTATTCCTTACCACAGCCATACCTCTGTTCTTGGTAACACATTGTACTAGACATAGCCACTTGCTATCAGAGATCAGGTGGTAGACAATCACAACCATTTTAACATTTAACTTTCTTTCCTTCACCATTCTTTCCATTCTCGAGATTGAGACGATTGTTGTGTTTCTTTGGATTTGTAATCTCTACCATGTTAATTCTTCATATCAATGCCGGGAACTTACTCACAAGAATATTATTATCTCCCAAACAATTTCTTCTTGCTTCTCTTCAAGATATCAATGCAGCCTTCACACCTGTAAATAGAGAAATTGCCCAGAAGAATGAAGTATATGCTTAGTTCATTAGTACACCACAATTACACAATACACCTTAGTGAGCCCCCCCCGGCCTGCTAGGTAGAATTAGAATATTTCGTTAAACACTCAGGGTTTCTTATATAGGTGGTTTTCCCCGGTGTTTCCCTCCCCCCCCCCCCTCCCCCCCCCCTCCCCCCCCCCTGAGGGCCACAAATCGCAATATAATGACCCCTACGAGAATTCAACGAAATCACCCACTAAAGCTTATATTAAGAAATTATTATAGTCCAAGAGCGCTTGCAGTTCTCACTCATATACTCATGACTCTATCCTTTCCCTAACGGATCTGCTTTTCTCTTTTCAGTTTAGCAAATGTTATTATCACCTATCGTATAAAACCTAAGTAATAGACTGACCCAAATCTTTCTAAATATAAGGCAATTTTAAAGAACCGTAGACCATCGAAATAATTTCAACTTGTTCACCCACCCCCCCCTGTTATTGTTGGACATCATTGTTAGTTGACCAGCGCTCTGCTACAACAATTATACCTATCATGTGGAGACGAAAGGTCGTCCGAAGAGAATGGGATTTTTAAAGGTCAAATTTAAAATAATCAAATATACAGGAAATCAATGAACCTACTTGCACTTAGAAAATCTTCTACCACCTCCTCTATTCCTAAACAATGGGAGTATCCTGAGGTGGAGAATAAACAGTTTCTATTTTTGGACTCCGCCAAACTCAAATTTCTGACTGACCCCCACAAAAAATACAGAGGTCAAATTTAGACTTTCACCAAAATCACATAACCCTCAGCCAGCGCAATGGTTGCCATTGCCCCGTATTATTTTTCAAAGTAAAACTTAACCCGAAGCCCTTAACTTCTTGGGGCAGTCTATTTTTTGTACTTGATATGCATTTCCCAGTAAGTGATAAAGTTGAAAACCTATGTGAGGGCCTCCCCGTTATCTCCAATATTCTTTCACGTATTAGAATACTCGAAAATAAACAATGTAAACACAACAAATGTACAATCGAGGTTAGATCAATGTGGACGTGTTTAAGGAAGAGAGAAAATTATCAAGCAGTCATCTTTTCGTATAAATTTACACGGACATCCGTAGGGACGTGCATTTATGAGCCAGAGTTGTAAGCACGACCAAAATGCCCCATTTCAATTTAGAACGAGCCCCAGAGAAGGGACACACAACCTCAATATAACCGGACTTTCATTATACAATAGTCCACCATCTTTTTGTGGGATCCAGGGGGAATTTCGAGATGAACTTTTTCCGACAATTTACCACCAAAATTTATCAAACGATATATGTTGGAGGCGGTTGGTCGCACGGAATTAAAATTGTAACATCTCTCAAATGGTTAGAGGAGCTAGGGAAGAATTTAGAAAGTTGAAATAGTCATTTTGAAAAAAAATAATTAAAATCTGGAAATTTTCTTATGTTGGAGAAAAGACAATTTTGGTGAACATCAAATGGTTATAACTCCTGGATCAGGATGAGTTACAAGTATTTATTGATATGGTGGGAAATCTATTCGAGAGATCTGTCCACGGCGCTTGAGTTGCAGTTTCGAGTTCATCTGAGTGAGATAGGTCTTTAAGAAGTGGGGTTGTTGTATCAAAGATACTCCAATCTAGCTTGGGACACAGGGGCGAACGCCAATCAAGTTGTCTTCTCACTTACCCAATTATTTAATTGGTTTTGGTCATAAAGTATGGGTCAAAGCTTATACCATTCAGTGACGTATTTTAGGAAAATCATTGATGGGTTTTGAGAGAAAGAGATAATCAGCCCCTAGAAGAAAGGATAAAGAAGAATTAAGAACACCAAGACGTTTTGAGTGGATTTTCGATCGGGGCAATCCGATCGAAGGTATTATCGTTAGCTACCATTTGGTGGCTTGTGTTTCTTTACAACATGACACTAACTGATCAATATAGAATTAGAGTTTTTGAATGAAAATATTGGAAGTTCTTGATAAAAAGTTATGGAATGAAGTCTATTGCGATGAATCTTAAGCTTGATTATCTTTAGTTTTTATTCCGGACTATTTTCGAGGATAAACTTTCAGGTTATGTGTTATTTAGGGATCTTAAGTGTTTGGGGTGGGATCCATGGGAATTTGGGAGGTTTTGAAATGAAAAAAATAAGAAAAGTCAGAGGTCCTGTCAGACACCCCTTGGGGCACCGCGCCTTCTAGACCGCTTCAAGGTAGGCTCTGTTTGAAATGACCTGGTGAGGCGCACCTACAAGAGCGCTAAGGACTAGGGTATGTAAGACAAGCCTTGGCACCCCGTGGCACGACCCCCTGGAGACCCCATTCTTTCCCTATTTTTCCGTACTAGTTCCTAAGTGATGTACCCACATTTTCTAGTTGATTCCATTACTATAAGGTACAACTAAACATCATGAAATCATGAATCAATATGAAATCATAAACCTTGAATCCATAATCCAATTCAATGAAAGTTAGGATCAAAGTCTAAGCAGCCCTGAAGTTAATTCTTAAAGCTTAAGAGTAAGGACAAAGTAAAAGTTTCATTAAAGTTCCAAGAGTTTTATTTAAAATTCTAACATAATTTTAGGGATCAAAGTCATACTTACAAGATGATAGAGTAAAAAGTTTAAAGTATTTTCTTCAATTAATGGAACTATGTATTACATAAAGAGTTGAAGTTCATTCCTAATGGAAATTAAGTGATCCATGTATTTCCCTAATATCAGTTTAAAACCCAAGTTTTTAAATTGTAAGAGTAAAGAGAGTTAAACATAACAAGTGGTTTAAGTTGAAGTTATTTTCTTCTAAAATTTCGGGGAGATATTATATATACAAAGAGATTTGGAAAATGTTCTCACTTAAACAATGGAGCTATGTTTTCCAAGAGCCTGGGCTGCTAGTTTCCGGAAAAAAAGGGAGTTATTCTTATAAAATGACAGCACGTAGGGAAACTATTGATTCCCAAACAGTGGTTTTTAAAGTATATTCTATGCGCGACTATATAAAAAACATGAATTAGTATGTTTAAATAAGTTAAGATCTGGTATATTTTTTTTATTATTATTGAGCAACGATGGGGGTGCGAGGTTTTAGATTAACTCAAGTATCCATGAAAAACAATTAATCATTCACTGGGGGAGTAATCTGGTCTACTTTTAAGAGAACACCTATCGCACTTTATAGTGTAATCCATGTACCCGGCCCAGCCTTATCAGGTTTCCTCCTCTAGTTCTCGGTAGGGTTAGATGTCACGCCCCCTTCAACAGATATCGCATGTACCTAAAAACCTGGTATGAATCCATGCAGACACATGTAAACATGACCCTGGTATCGTTTGAGACCTCCACAATAGTAGTTGCATTGGTTACCTAAGAGGTTCTCTTAGTATGAGACTTCATTAATGCATTGAATAAATAGGGACTTTCTGTGAGAGGAAGATAATTATTTTCATTATTATGATGGTTTATGATGGTTTATTTTATGTCACATTTTTTGTACCTTTGCTAAACGTTACATTTTTAGCGGTAAGTGGTATCTTGCAATACAGAGTTGAAAACCTGTTTAAACATTTTTAATTATATTGTGACAAGTTTTCAAAATGTGTATATTTTTTAAATGAGTAACTCCATAATGATTTAGTTTCCCCACCCATTAGAAAGAGCCGGGTAAAGGGTTATTTTTATCCTTTAAAAGGGACAATGTTGTGTAGCTTTCCAATTCCCAACTCCGCCCCCACCCCTTTTTTATTTGTACATTCATGTTAGTAATGTCAGTTGACCTTGCTCGTAGACTTATGCGACTTTTCCTCACCTGCCTAGATAGGGACTCCGACATTTCCATTCCACACCTTAACTGTAAAGCAACCTTCGCTATTTTGGGGGGCTTTGCGATTACATACACTCGTGTTCACCCATTAAAAGGATTCCCTCCACGAAACATAAGGGGTTTGTTCTTTAGGTCTTTCATATCTTTGCAAACAATTAAGACTGAGTTTCCTTTCTGGTTAGGTTAAGTATGATGTTAGTTATTTCTCTGAGTTAAAGTTCCTGAGCGCTATCGGGCTCGAGGGAACAAAAAATGACTTATTTTCAAGGTCAAAGGAGCCCCAGCGTAGACAAAAACCCCCATTACCGAGTATTTGTGTCCTCTGTCCACATATGTTTTTGGGGCTCCAGAATTTCGAGATGATTTTTGCCAATAAAATTTTAAGTTTGAAGTTTTTACTACTCCTCACCATTCTATCCGGGGCTATTGTGTCATCTTCAAGGACCAAACCAGTCCATTTACAAGGTTAATAGAACGAGCCCAGGAGGCAAAACCCCATTTTGCTGATTTTTGATGGTTATAGTCCCACCATCTTTTTTTGGTGGTGATATCGGAATTTGAATGCTTTTTGCAAAATAATTTACATGGGACGTCGGTAAATTTTAAAGACAATATATATGAGTCGGTTGGTCAATCTCACTGCCAAAACAAACAAGTTCACCTTTTCCCGGTCAACCGATCCTAAGAACAGACAAACTACCCCACAATTTTATCAATTTTTGTCAAACTATAGTAAAACCCATCCCCAGATTTTCTTAATATTGATCAAGAATTTTGAGATGCATATTGCCACGAATACACACGACATTATAAAAAAAAATGTATCTATGGAGACCGTTGTTTGTGTTACCACGGCCCTATGTAAACAACACTTTTCACGGTGAAACGAGCCAAAAAGAAGGCGGCAAATCCTACTTTACTCCTACCGGGGATTTTTATGTGCCTATATAGTTCAACATCATCTTTTTTTGGTTATCCGGATTTTGAGATGATGATAGTTGTCATTCACGTTACACAAACAGCCCTATTGAAATCGACACCTTTTATTCGAGACCCCCGGGGTTGGGGTAGGTTGGTACTCACAACCGCAAAATGATCAGTTTTTTATAAGGTCGACGAGCCCCAGAGTAGTCAAAAACCCCTTATTTGCGAGTTTTCCATCTTTCCAAGTCCACCAAGCTTTTATCTTTATGTGATGATGAAATTCAAGGATGATCTGTCCAATAAAAAAAAATTTAAAGGATGTCCATTAAGATCCGTATATATGGAGCCCGATTGGTACTATGCCCTTTGACCAAAATGACTCATTTTCAAGGGAAGAGGCCCACAAACAGCAAGCCAAAATCCCTTTTTTTTCCAAATCTCTCGACTCTGGTCTCCAAGTGCCACATCTTTTTGTGATTTGGAACCTTTGAGGAAGATTTTTGCTCTCAAAAACATAATGAACGGCATGTTAAGATCTAATATATTAAATATAATTTGGTAGGAAAATGGCTTAAAAAGGCAATTCCCCATCCTCTTTTTTTATATAATTTAACGGTCTCACTTTCTCCTCCCAAATCGACCCCCCAAAGTAGGCAAATCCAGCGAATTTTTTCAATTTTCATGTGTTATCAACCACAGTCATATATGATCGATCATGCAATCTCCGATATGAATTGTTTGTTCACAAAAAAATATTACTATGGTTTTATTGTCCCATTAGAACCCTTACACATAGAAGGATGTTAGGTTGGCCCCTTTACCGCAGAACATAACCAATTGTCAAGGGTCTTCAAACGATCCCAAATAGGGAAAATCATCACATTCTTATCACACTCTCCCTCCCTCTCGAGTGTCATCTACCCCCCCACTCCATCTTTTTTGGCTGACGAAAAATCTTTTAATGATTTTTTCAAAATATTTATACGAAAGCCACTAAAGACCTTACCCATGGATCCGGTCTGTCAAAACATCCAAAACGGCCCATTTAAATGATCAAACGAACCATAAAACAATCAAACCCCCTATTTTACCAATTTTCGTGTTCTATAGTTCGCCATTTTTTTTGTGATAAAGAATTCCGAGATGATTTTTGACAAAATCAAATGGACGTACATTAAGACATTATATATGGAGTTGGTTCGTAACCACAACCAAAGCAGCCCATTTCAAAGATTGAAAAAGCCTAGAGAAGGCAAATCTCTCATTTTACCAATTTTCGTATGTTATAGTCAATCATCTTTTTTGGGTGATCCAGAATTTTGAAATGATTTTTACCAAAACTCTACACGGATCTATACTAAGATCTTATCAATCGAGTCTGTAGGTCACCACGGCAAAAACTGACCAATTTTCAAGGTCGAACGTGTCTAAGAGAACGTAAACCCCCCACTTTGCCAATTTTTGTGTGCTATAGTCCACTATCGTTTTTGGTGATCAAGAATATCAAGATGATTTTATCCAAAAATTTACAAGTACATCCGTTAAGACCTTTTCTATAAATCCGGCTGGTCACCACGTACAAAACAACACATTTTAATGGTCAAATGAGCCCAAAAGAAAGAACACCCCCCAAATTTGCCGATTTTCATGTACTATAGTCCACCATCTTTTTTAATGATTCGTGATTCTGAGATTTTTGTATCCAATAACTTAAATGAAATTCCTTTAGTACTATATCTATGGAGCCGATTGGTATGCACGGCCAAACAACAAATTTTCAAGGTCAAACGAGCCCTAAAGTAGACAAAGCCTTCATTTTGCCAATTTTCGTGTGCTACAATCCATCATCTTTTTTAGTGATCTTGAATTCCGTGAAATTTTTTGACAAAAATTTATATTGAAGACCATTTAGACCTTATCTATGGAGACGACAGATCACCACGGTAAAAAAGGCCGATTTTCAAGGTCAAAATGCCCTAACAAAGCCGGCAAACCCCCTTTTTGCCGATATTTCATTTGCTCTAGTCAATCATTTTCTTTTTGTGATCCAGAATTTCACGATTATTTTGCCACAAAATTATATTGACGATCTGTTTAACAACAACAACCTTATATATGGAGTGGGTTTGTCAAAACAACTATACAACCTATTTTCAAGGTCAATGAGTCCTAGGGCACGGAAGCCGCCCCCTATTTTTGGCCGATTTTTGTATGCTTAATTCCCACTTTTTGATATAAAAAATAAAACCCTGAGATTATTTTATCCAAAAATATACACTAAAGTTTTTTAAGACATTTTATATTGAGTATGTAGGTCACCATGTCAAAAACGACTCATTTTTAAGGTCAAACGAGCCCAAAGAAGGAAAACCCCCAATTTTATCGATTTTCATATGTTTAGTCCACCATCTTTTTTGTTGATACGGAATTCCAAGATGATTATTGCCAGAAATATACACAGAAGTTATTAAGACCTTATCTATGTATCCGGTTTGTCACCATGGCCATAACAACCCATTTTCAAGCAATGAGCCTAGGCAAGTAACCTAAAACCCCCACCCCTTTTAACCTGATTTCTGTGCCATACCATTTTCTAGTGATGTTCCTTCCAAGACCATGATTTATGCTTAAAAATTACATGGAATACATTAAGACCAATTTTATGATTCGGTTGTCACTATGGCTAAAATGATTGATTTTCACGGATAAACAAAGCACCAAGTAGGCAAACCCCCATTTTAATTTTACCCATTTTCCGTATGTTATAAACCACTTTTTTTTTTTTATCTCACATTCCGAGATGATTTTGTCAAAAATTTACAAGAATTTCCTTTATGACTTTATCTATGGATCCAGTTGGTCACCACGGCCAAAATCACCCAATTTCAAGGTAAAACAAGCCCTGAGTAGGTAAACCCCCTATTTTGCCGATTTTCGATTGCAATAGTCCACCATCTTTTTAGGTGATCTTGAATTCTGAGATAATTTTTACCAAAAATTTATATGGACATCTACTAAGACTTTATCCATGGAGTCGGTTGGTCACTACGTCCGAAATGACACCCATTTTAAATGTCAAGAGACGCTTAAAACTAAGAAATCTCTTCTTTTTTTTATTATCGATGTGCAATACTCCCACCAATATTTTTGGGATATGAATTCAAATCAAGCTGAATTTTTCCCAAAATTTACATGGAATTCCTTAGCCTTATCTATGTGTCGGTTGTCACCCCACAATCCAAAACAACTCATTATCAGGTCAAACAAAAACGAGCCCAAAGCAAGCAAATCCACCATTTGCGGTTTTTGTGTCTAAAGTCCATCTCCACCATCTTGTTTTTGAATGATCTGAAATTTCAAGATTATTTGTCCAAAAAAAAAACTATAACTCGGTTAGAATTTTATATATGGAGACTGTTTGTCACCCCACGAACAAAATCTCCATTTTTTAATTGTCAAATTAATCTCATAGGCAGGAACATCCTCCCCTATTTTGGCCGATTGTCGTGTGCAAATGAACAAAATTTTTTTGGTGATCCGGAATCCGAGATTATTTTTTTGCCACTTTAGCATGGGACGTCTTAAGGACCTTATCTGTGGAGACGGTTGGTCACCACAGATAGAACGACATATTTTCAAGCTCAAAACGAGCCCACAACAGGCAAACCCCCCCTACCACCCCCATTTTTGCCAATTTTCATGTGCTATAGTCCACCATATTTTTTGGTGATCCGGAATATCGAAATGATTTTTGCCAAAAATTTACATAGACCTCTATTAAGACATTCACGACCAAAATGGCTCATTTTAAAGGTCAAACGAGCTCCAGAGCAGGCGAATCCCCCATTTGGCTGATTTTTTTGTTCATAGTCCACCATCATTTTTGTTCATCCGGAAATCAGAAATGAAAAAATATTACACAAAAGTCCGTTAAGAACATATCTATAAAACCAGTTGGTCACCACGGCTAAAATATCTTTTTCCCAAGTTCAAAAACAAAACAAGCCAATACACAACCCACCCCCTATTTTGCAAATTTATTTTCGTGTCTATAGCCCCATCTTTTTTGGATATTCGGATTTCCGAGAATTTTTTTTCTCCAAAAATTTACATGAAGTCTGTTAAGAAACCTCATATATGTAAGTCGGTTGGTCACCGACCACCCAACAAAACGACGACATTTTCAAGATCAAACGAGCTCGCAACAGGCCAACCCCCCCGCCATTTTGGATTTTCGTGTCTAAAGCAGGTCCACCTATTTTTTGGTATACGATTATTCTGGGATGCTTTTTTTTTGAAAAAAATTATAATGGAAATCCCTTCAAAACCTTATATATGCATCCGGTTGGTCACCACAGGAGACGTGGGGGGAAGCAGGGGGGGGAGGGAGATTGCGGGAGGGTGCAGGTAAGGTAAGAGTGCGTAAGGGGGGTTAGTGGTGCAAGGGTAGGGGGTGAGGTGGGTCGACGTGAAGGGGGAGAAGGTCATTTAGCCTGGGTGGGTGGGGGTGGTGAGACGGAATAGGGTGGGGAGTGGAGCGAGTGCTGGGGGGTGTATCGTGGTAAGGTGGTGGGGGGTACAGGGGCAAAGGGGCGGATTGGTGTGAGCAGGCTATAGAGAGTTTAGTATTGAGAAGGGTTGATGGGATCTAGAACAGGGTGGAGGTATGGAGGTGGTCAGATTCTTGGGGGGGAGGAGGAGAGGGATTTGGAGTAGTGGGTCTGGGAGTGGGGGGGATTGGGCGGGAGATATATATTGAGGGGGGTGGTGCGACAGGGGGGGAACGGGAGGTGTTAAGGCGTTGGTGGGGGGTTATTTGAGGCGAGAGGGGATAGTGGTTAGAACTAGAGCGGTGGGGACATGCGGGTGAAGGGGAGTAAGGAGGAGGTGCGGGGTATGATGTTATTGATTAAGAAGATAAATGGAGCGAGGAGGGTAGGATAGTAATGGTTAGAGAAAGGGTGGTGCGGAGTAGGTGTTGTAGAGTGGTGATAGTGGGGGAGGTGGTGTGAGGGTAATAGGGGTGAGGGTTGTGCGAAGTGGCGTGGGAAAGGGGAGAGCTATATCCGGGGGTTCTATGGGCGTGGTGGCGGGGGCTAGACTGGCTGGGGGGGGCGGAGTGGGGGTGGTAAGGGGTGGGTGAGGGTTTGGTACGGTATTGTGTGGGTGGGGGGGGCAATGGCGGGTCGGGATGGGGGGAGTGGACGTTCGTGCGGATGGGGGCGTCATAGGGTTGAGATGGATTTGTCTAGAGGGGGGGTAGGGGGGGGGTTAGATTTTCGGCGGGATGGGCTATGCAGGATGTATGGGGGAGTGGCGCCGCGGGGGAGAATGGGTAGGGGGTGGGCGTTTTATGAGGGAATGGGGTCGGGGAGCGACGTGGAGGGGCGGCGAGCGAAGGATTTGGAGGGGAGGGGTTGTCAGGTGCGGGGAATAAGTGGGGGGAGAAGATGTGGGTGGTGAACAGCTTTATTAGTTGTGGGTGGTGGGGGTATGGAGGGGTAAGAGGGGGGGAGGTGGGAGGGGATTTTCATTTGAAACGGGGGGGTATGGGAGTGTGAGCTGGTGTTGAGCGTGGGTTGTGATGGATAGCGAATGGGAGCGTGTGCTGGTGGGGATGGGAGTCAACTGAGGGATGGGATTAGTGGGGGAGTATGGGGGTGAGCCTGGTTTAATGGGGTTAGGGGGGTCCGGGATAAGGGATTGGCAAAGCGGTGAGGTTAGGAGAGGTGACTAAGCGATACTGGTAGGTTGGGGGGGGTGTGGGGCGTGTGTAGGTTGAGGTAGAGGGGGTGATGGATGAGCGGTGGAGCGGTTGATGATTAGAGGGTAACGTCGGTGGGTGAGTGTGTTTGTGGGGGGAGGGTAGCTGTAGGTGTAGGGGGGTGGGGGGTGTTAGTGGAGGATCTAGAATAGTATGGGGGGGGTGTAGGGGGGTCGAGGGTAGGGGGAGTGTACATGGTAGTGTTGGGGAGAGTGAGACAGAAAGGTGCATTGTTGGGCGCTTTGTGAGTTTGGGTAGTGCAGTTGGGGGGTAGGTTAGATAGCGTGTTGTATGGTCGGGGCTCAGATTCTGGGGAGGGGGAGGGGGGATGGGAATATCTCGGTAGGGCGTTGTGAGGGGTGGGAGACTGTATGGTTGTAAAGATCAGAGGTCTGGGGGATGTGGGGAGCAATCTGGGGTGGAGTGGTGGCGGATTGGGAGGGCGAATGGGGCGAGCGTACGGTCGTGTGACGTCAATGTGGTGGGGCTTAGTGAACGGGGTGGGTGCGGTATGGATGTAAAAGTTGATGGGCTGTCTGTTAGTGGGTAGATTATTGTTGTTCCGTGGTGTGATGATTGTAGGGAGTGATGTCGAGGGTGTGGGGAGCTATTGCACGAAGGGTGTTGAGTGAGCGGGATGACAGTGTGGAGATGGATTACCTCTAGTGATGGGGACATAGGGATAGGGGTGTCGGGGAGAGGGCGGGGGGGGTAAGGCTTAAATAGCTGGGAAGGGGGGGGCAAGCCGAATTATGGGGGATGTGTTGGGAGGAGACGAGAGGGTTTGGCAGGGAGGAAAGAGGAGGAGGAGCGCCTAAACGGTGGTGTGTGGTGGGTAATGAGTGTTGGGAGTGAGTTGTGGGTGGCGGTATGTGTGCGGTGGGCGCGGAGATTGGTTGTTTCGGGGGAGGGGTGTGGACGGGTAATGTGGTGTGTGGCAGGTTGTAGAGGAGGGAAGGTTTGTTGGGGATTTTAAAGCGATGATTATGTACTTGGTGAGAAGATTTTGTGGGGGCGTGGTTGAAAACTAAGAGGGGGTTGAAGGGAGGAGGATAGGTTTGGACGTAGGTGTGATGGGAATTGGGGGAGTATTGGTGGAGGGGGGGGGTGTGTTGGTGGGAGAAGGGGTTTGGGGGGGGGGGGAGCTAGTGGGGTAGGGGGTGTGGTAGTGGGGGGGGGGAGAGGTATGGGGTTTGGAAGGGAGGGTTTGAGGTGCGGTGGAGCTGGTGCCGTGGGTGGGTGTGGGATAGTGGTGACGCAGTGGGAGGAGCGGTAGTTGTAGGGAGGCGGGGGTTGTGGGGGGAGGGAGTGGGGAGGGGGGTGGTGGCGTGTTGGTAGAGAAAGCAATGGAGTTGAAGGGGAAAAGGGTGAGGAGTGTGTGGGGTTGAAAGGGGCATTTCGGACATAGGCGTTAGATAGTTAAAAAAGTTAAAGTGAGGTGGGGGCAAGGGGGTTGGGGTGAAGTGGGGGGGGTGTTACACATGGGGTGTTCAGTCAGAATGTGAGGAGGGGGGGTTGTGGGGGGTCGCATAGGATGGAGGCGTTGCGGCGTGTTGGTGGCAACGTAGAATGGAGGGAGGGTATGGGGGAGGCCGATTGGTGGGTGTGTTGGGGAACTCAAGTGTTAAGGGGGATCGGGAGTGGGGTGGTGTGGGGGGGGGGGGGGGTGAGATCGTGTTAAAGAAGTTGCGATGTTAAACGAAGAGGGGGGATGTGTAGATAGAGGGAACATAAGCTATGTAATGGGGATAGGTTAATTGGGGAAGGATGGGAGTGGAGGGAAAGTAAAGGGTGAGGGGGTGTTTGAGGAGTAGAGTCCCGTATTGGGCACTTAGGGGGGGGGGTGTGTACATTGGGGGGTGTGGGGTGGGGTTGGGTAGGGGTTTGGGGATAAGACGAGTTAGAGAGGGGGAGGAAGGGGAGTCGTGTGGGATGGTGGTGGTGCATGGCGGGGGTGACGGGAGGATAATATAACGGGAGGAGGGGGAGGTGTGGGGTTTACGGGGGTGGTGGGTGAGGATTTTGGTGGGGTCGAGGGGAGGTCAAGAGGTGAGAACGGGACTGGGTTTTGAAGGGAGTCCGAATCTGGGAGTGGGTGGGATGGGAAGCTCTTGGGGGGGAGTAGGGATTGTGGGTGAGATGAGGGGATGTGGGGGCACCTTGTTCTGGGAGGGTTGTAGCTTAAGTTTTAAGAGTGGGGTGGCGGGGGGAGTTGCGATGCGGGTGATGGTTCGTGGGTTGGGGTCAGGAAGGGGGTAGGGGGGAGGGTATGTTTGGGAGTGTGGGGGGGGAGGGGCGTAAAAATGACCCGCCACGAATTACAGGGGATTATTGGAGTAAGAGTGAGGTAGATTGGTGGGGGAGGTAGATGAGGGAGTAAATGAGGGGGGGGGTTGCTGGGTTGGGTCGTCTGTTTGTGGGGGGGAGTGTGGTAGCAGGAGAAGTGTTTGTGTAAGGGTAGATTGATCGGATCAGCGTAGAATGTAGTTGACGCGTGTAGCGAGGGGGGTTGGGGAGAGTCGGCGGATGTGAGTGAGAGGTGATTGGTGGGTAAGTGTGGGTTGGTAGTAGGGTCATCATGGATATTTAGGTGCCAAAAACAACCAATTTTAAGGTCAAATGATCCTAGAGAATGCAAAACAACCATTTTGTTGATTTTATAGTGCAATTCCACCATTCTTGTTTGGAGATCTAGAATTCCGAGATAATTTTTACAAACATTTACACGAAAGTCCATTAAAAACATATTTGTGTCTAGGGTTGGTCACCACTTCCAAAACAACCCATTTTCAAGATCACACGAGCCTCAGAGCAGGCAAACGCTCCCCTACCCCTACCCTGCTTTTTTAACTTTTCATTGTTTCTAGTCCACAACCACATTTTTGTTATCAACAATTTCAAGTTGTTTTTGAAAATTTTCATGGATGTTCGTTACACCTTATCTATGAAGTCCATTGGTCACCACGACCAAAAGTACTCATTTTAGAGGACAAACGAACCCAGAGAAGGCAAACTCCCTATTTTGTCGATTTTTTTTGTAGTAGTCCACCATATTTTTGGGGTTTCTAGAATATCAAGATTTTTTTTGCCAAAACTTTACACGGATGTCCGTTAGACCTTATCTATGAAGTCTATTGGTCACCACGACCAAAACGACTCATTTTAGAGGTCAACAACCTACGAAGGTAACCCCCCTATTGGCATTTTTTAAATGTACAAGTAGTCCACCCTCATTTTGGTTTCAAAATTCCGAGATTGTTTTTTGCCAAAATTACACCTATGTCCTTAGACCCTTATTAGGATGTCGCTCGTTCATCACGACCAAGAACCGACTCATTTATAGGTAAATGAACCTAGAGAACGCAAACCACCTTACTTTTTCTGGATCATTAGGTCTGGCAATCAGCATCTTCAGACCGTTGGGCTTACAAAGGAAATAAAATAAAGAGTACAAAAACAATCTGTTGATAGTGTTTCATTGAGCTCCCAGTTTGTTCATTCCAAAAAAAGCAATCCTTACTTGTTGTGAAGGTTTTGTCCAGAAGATCAAGAATGACCTTTACTCATAAGCGGTTTTCTAAGGTCTTTTCCTATCTCTTAAGTGCTTTAATCTTGATACTCCTGGCTTACCAATATGCCGAATTCTATGGATAAAAGTCTCCGGAAAAAAAAATTGGCAGCACATCCTGTAGCGAAAGAATGGAAGTTTCTTGCCTTAGGGTTAAGTTTTGTGTCCAGGAATTTACAGAATAGATTTTCTGTTTCTTTCCCCATTAAATTGAAGATCACCAACCTGTTTTGAAAGAACAGAGCAAAAATCTTCATAAACATCACAATGAATTACAAGATGTCATCCTGCAAGCGAGCCAATTAATCAACGTCCTTTGATGACCAACTGTTTTGGAATTAATTTTCTCAGTTCGTGTAAGCTTGCTGCACCATAGGAAATCTTCATTATTACGGCTTGATGAAGTCTCTCTTCAACGGCATCTCATCTAATTGCTTAAAAGTAAAACAGACAGTTGGTTCCCTATGAATTAATTAAAATAGGTTTCGAGATAGTTTTGGTCAGTGTTGTACGATTATAGTTCATAAGAGATGTATAGGTATTTGTTAAGGTTTGACTCTCCCACAGTTTGAGAGTAGGGAGAGGCAGTGGAAGCCATGAGAGTCTTCCTAAGTTCGCCTTCACAACCAAATATTGAAAATAAAGTGCTTAGTTCACTAAATTAAAATTTTCATCTTCTCGAGCACAATGTTGGGGTCATATATCCTAAAAAATGTTAATTGTAATAATAGTATTATTTGTACCAGATTTAAATTTACAGTCAACCATTGTAATAAAATTTAATACAAATACTATTTTTATGGATACTACCAAATGACTCCTTTAGTGTTGAGGAAAATGTCAAGTGTTATCTATTGATTTATAATGTTACAATAAACACATGTCATTCATTTAGTATTTGTATGTAAGAACTGAATATTATAATTTTCTAGTACAATAAGTATAATATCACTAATTTAAACTTTCAAGTTTTCTTAAAATTATATGCAAAAATTTTTTATATGTACTTGATTTAACCTAAAGCAGACATTTTTACATTAAGAGTTTCAAATTAAAGAAATCAAAGCAAATTTAATCTACAAATTATGCATCTTTTCTGTTACTGTTACAGTTGTGACATAAGTTGAATAAGGTTAAGAACATTGATTGTTGTCGTGTAGCATCTAACCCTGCCCTTTACAACATTATTCTGTTTAGTTTGTAAGCAGATTCTTTCTGCCTAAGATGAACAAAAAAAACGGGACTAATTTAAACCTTCTCCTGATTACTTAAAGCAACCTTTCCATTCATTATTAATAAGATATTCTAAATAGGTTTTTTTTTTCGAGATGTCGTAATAATTAGTACACTTTCTATGGATTGAAAATATTCTTGCCGTAGAATTCCAGAGGTTAAATTTTTATTGAACAGTCTGGGAAACACCAGAGGACTTGACATGTCTTACCATTGGATTTATTTCCATTCACGATTTTTTATTTAGGTTTCATATAGTAAAAATATTTAAAATTACCCTTGACATTGATATTCTAAAAGTATGTCGTAATGTTGATTTTTTCATACATTTGCTCGACACAAATTTTATTCAGCATTTCATCCTTATACTTCTATTTATTTATCCAACACACAAGATCCCTTACTTCTTTTTTCATTGTTCAGCATTGAGGAATTTGTATCTCATGGGATGTGAAATACATCTTCCATGCTTCTTTCAGGGATTTAATTAGTTGAATAACCAAAAAAAAAATTGTAACATTATCTTCAGTACCTCATGAGTATTAATTCTCCTAAGCTAAGCTCATTCGTCTTTCGCGGCGATATACAATTGATACATCTAGAAAATATTCCTCTTCTTTCCAATGTTCTGTATGAGCCTAAAGCTTAGTCTTAGAGAACAGATAATTGTGACAATTTTTTTTTCGTCTATTTTTGCTCTCGATTATTTCAGTTGGATAATTTTGAAATAATGTTACTTTTCTTTACTTGTAATTGTCCCTTTATGTCTTTTCTTTTTGACATCCTTAATTTTTATTATTTTATTCGTAGGTTCGATATTGGTAACTGAATTTATAACCAACATGGCTTTCCATCACTCTTTAACTTTCTCAAAGCCTATCATATCTTGGGATTACTCTTGGAGGCGTTTTTTGAGCTTCCTTTGCTCTTTGCATGATATCGGGGAGCTCCTCCTCCCAATTGGAAGAAATTTGAATTCAGGTTGTCACTACTGTTTTTTTGTCTCTATCTTTTCCATAAAGGAATTTTATGGTTTTTGTTGATTTTTTTTAGGGGTTTATCCTTATGATGGTGATTATTTAGAACCGTGCCTTAAGCTTGTTTGGAGATTCATGCTAGCTTTCTTGTACATCATATTTAATCATCTGAGGACAGAAAGTTTTTAGGATGTATCTTAGAAGGGGTGAAAATGCAGTTTATATCAACGGAATACTCTAAAGCACAGTTGTGTATCTTGTTGATTAATATCGTTATCACAATCCTTCTTAATTTTTGGCTAAATGATTTGGAAGTTGCAAACAGAAATGAGATGCTTGGTTTATGAGTAGTAATGATGTGTTTTTGGCTTTTCTTAAGGTATCTATAAAGATTTTTTCTTTTTTTTTTCTGCTTGGAAACATAGCATGTGTAACCTTGATAGAAATTTTTTGAAATACTCTTGTTTGCGACAAGATGTTTTTTACATTTCATGCTTGTTCGTTAAATGAATATGCTTGAGACTTTTGGTAGTTTTTTCAAAGTTTGATGTGTGTTGATTCTTTTAGGAAACTTGAACATTTATTGGAAACTTACTTTTTAAATATAGGAATTTCCTTCTTTTAAGGTATTAGTCAAGATAGATCGAGAAGTATTTATGTCAAATGTCCCTTCTTTTCTGTTAAGAAGAATTGAACAGCATCATTCATTTGGATTTCTGAGTTGAAGTTCATTTATGTGACATGTTGTGGTTTTAAATTCTCTTAGCGGCTTGAAGTATTTAATGGGAAATTACTTTTTGTATGGTTTTTGTAGAATTTCCTGTTTGCGTAAAGGGTTGGTGGGCATGAGTCTTCCCATACTGGGTGAAATAAAAAAAACGAAGAGGAATCACCCGGTTTGTGTCAATAATCAAATGTATCAAAAAAAAAAATGGACCATTAGGACTACTGTTAGACTAATATTTCGAGGGTAACTTTCATGTTTTTCTATAGTAAACCTGAGAAACAATCAAGAATGGGAATAAATCCAATGTAGGGGATCTCAATTACTCTATTGGTTTCCCCATACCGTTTGAACAACTTCCTCATGTGAATCTATGACACGTATATAGCCAGTTCATACAAAGTTTACATTTTCTTACAAACATTTCAAAAAACAACCTATTTTAGAATATCATTGATTAAAAGATGGAAAGGTTTCTAATCGTAGGAGAAGGTAAAATGAGTATTTTGTTCAGCTTATGTATGATATCTGTAGAATTAAACAAGAATAGATTGGTTACGATCAGAGTATACGCTACACTAACAACAAACAGAGCACGTCACACTCAACAACTTAAAAAAAAGGTGAATAATTTGTAAGATGACATTTGCATGATTTCTTTAATTTCCTTTCCAGACTCTTGATTAAAATCGCTTCTTAGGTTAAATCAAACCAATCTTTGAGTATTTTTTCGTATAGAATTTGAAGAGAAATAAAAAGTTAATTGTAAATGATATACTTATTGTCTAGAAATTTACAGAATTAGTGGCTTGAATAGATACATATTATATAAATGACATGTGTTTATTGCAACATTATAAATCAGTAGATAACACATGATACTTCCTTCAACACTAAAGGATGCATTTGGTAGTATATATAAAAATAGTATTTGAATTTAATTTTAGTACAAATGTTTTACTGTAAATTTAACTCTGGTACAACTAATACTACTATTTCAATAAACCTTTTAAGAAATATATGACCCCAAACATTTGTGCTACAAGAAGAACGTTTATGTTTCCATATTGATGGGGAATATTCAAACATGTGCCCCATTGTTAACCGACGGAAAGCATGGGACAATGATGCACAAACAAAAAATGGCTAAAAAATTGGAATTTTTCGGTGATGGGTGGCCAATTTTATGGAAGGGTTCCTTTTTTCTTGTCCCGTATCAATTTAACGTGCAGGAGTTATTTTTGACATAACAAAATTAAAAATAAAGGAAATTGAAAAAGAATGTAATAGATCATAGTATTAATGTGGATTATCAATTACATTTAAAACTTCGAGGTAAAATATGTCTGTTTAATTTATTTTATTAGTTTTTATTTTTTCTAATTATAAAAATCATAAATAAGTTGATAAATTTCCTTGTAATTTGCAACTTTAAAGAATTTTTTTAAAGGTTTACAAACTTGATTAACTTTTACAAAAATAAAAAGGAACAATTTTAAGGATAATGAGATCAAAAGTTTAGAAGAATTATCTATAATAAAGTGAACAATTAATATAGGACTATGAAACGACTTCTTTTCGAAAGAACCTAACCAGTAAAATATCACATAAATTAAGGGTAAAAAGGTAAAAATTAATGTGATATTTATTAGAAATTGGCAAGTACTTTAGTTTACTGAAAATTTACTTTGATTTGTCCATTAGTCCACTTAATTTCTTTTTAGCATGTGAATAAATTGATACCCTCTAGAATGTTTTTAAATTGATTTATAAGGGTCAGTTACATATTCCATTTCCAGATTTTTGACCTTCTTTTTTTAATCAGAAGATATCTCTTCAATTTTTACTGCAATAAAGACTCTCTAGATAAATACCGAAATATTATTTTGTTCAGTATTTATAGACACACAACACGTTTTAGTAACTTTTATGTAAGGGCCCGAATCCTAGACGGGGCGAAGGTTAATTCATTTGAATTTTTCTTCACAAAACATTTTATGAGAATTATTAAGAGATTTTATGTGTGGTTATATAAATTTTAAATTCCTCAACAAAAATGGCTTTGTACCATTGTAAGGTTGTTTTCATTTTCACTTGTTTTAATTACCCTTTTTTTTAAAAGACCATGAAACAGTTGGAGGTTTTGTAGTGTATGATTTTATATATGGAAAAATGCATAAGTACCACCACCAGCCGCAAACACGTAAAGGGACCTCCTAAACATATGTCCGAAATCTCACAAGACACACTTATATATACTAGGTCCTATTACCCTGAATTATTTTAAAATAATTTTCTAACCCTTTTTTACTAGTGACAACTTTATTTTTCGGGTTCTAGCGGTGTTAAGTTTTTCATTCAAAGTAGTGCACGTAGACCCGAATAGGGTAGAAATTCTTTATAAATAAGTTCCTGGGGTAGTAGTCACTTTTTTATAGTATAAATGTTTGTTTGAGATTTCGGGCAATGTAGTACTTATCATTTTCTTCTTTAGCTATATATATATATTCATCAAATTTTTTATCAATAATGCTTTGTGTAGTCACCTATTTTAATAAATAATGAATAAATAACTTAACGAAAAAATTTGAGTTGAGTTGGGTCTTGACCCTCATTAATCTGTCCCCGTTTTTGGCTCACTTAATATGATCCAATTACATTCAAGTTTGGATTGTGATCTTGAATCCGTTTGTTGTCTTGACCATTATGATTGACTAAAATTGATCCAATTTCACACTAAATTAGCGTGCCTAACATGGCCTATATTAAAATAGAAGAAACAATCATGCACAGCAATGCACTTAATCTAAGAAAACTAATTAAAAACTACAAAATAATTATCCTCTTTAGGATGAGTCGCGATATAACAGAGCAAATGAAGATTAGCCTATAAATTCCTAAAGTTACAACCAAATTGTAAATAGCCATGTGTATTTACCATTTTTCTATGAAATAAAGAGATTGATTATTAATCGCAATTATTTTTAGCATTCGCTACTAATTTTACTAATATGATAATTACATATCATAAATTAGTCGTACCATATAAGTTTTATTTTATTTTAATAATCAAATAGATTTCATCATTTTATAAGATTACACGTTGCACAACAAAAACAATAACAAATTTCCGTAAAATCTTATAAAATTGGTCCTTTATTAATTAGGGATCTCCGGCTCCACCTCGATTCAATCACAAAGTTTTATAGCAAACGTAGATATAGGGCACAGGCAGATAGGTTTTTCACAACACACCTTTTCTGCCTCAAATACACCTCGTTTCAAAATCCTTGTAATATATATATTATAATATTTTTATAGAATAAATGTTTATGCGTTTACATGCCATGACAGAGCCTGAAACTTGAACTGATTATTTTCACTCATAAAGTAACTTTATTGTGTTATGAGAGGCTGATCACCACAAAAAAATAGTCTTTAGTGACAGTAAAAAACCATCACTATATGATAAAAATTTTCATTAATCATGATTAGTGACGAATAAGCAACTGAGTGGTTTGATTTTTTGCTAATATGCTCGTTAGAGGTCTTGTGGATGAAAAATGATTTCCGTCACAAGTTTGGAACATCCCTAATCACAATCTTCTTCTCAACGTAGCGACGGACTTATTCGTCTTATATTGATATACATTTAGTTACTAATTTCATAATTCTATGAACGAAAAAATTGTTTCGTCAAAGTTTAGCGATGTCCAGTGACAAACATATTTGTCACACATTTTGCGACAAAATGAATTCGTCATTATATTATATAGTTTTTTTTTTTTGCTAAAGTTGTTCTTCTTATTTTTATAATTTGGTTTCTTTAAATATGTTGTGTTGAGATAAATTAAATTAAAATTTGTAAATACACCAAAATTTACAAACATTCATATAATATAATACTCATAGATGATTCATAATATATATATATAAAAAACTCCAAAACAATATACTTCTAGTAAAAAATTCCCAAAAAAAACTATCAAATACTCTTACATGAACCTATTTTCTTCAAAATGTTACTTCGTGCAATTTCTAGTTTCCAAAAAGTATGATATTATCAAAAACTGATGTTGTGGAGGCATCAACTTGAAATCGAGGTATCAACCACGTTCTCATTTCTAGAAGGAGCCATGGGTACCACAGTCAATGGTTTTCCAAATGGAGTAATCGATGCTTGCACCTACTTAACAATAATAGGAACAAGATCACTAGTTAGTGCATGCATCATTTTCTTTACAAACTCGTCCATATTTGTTGTCGATGTTGGTTGAGAAAATGGAGGTTGTAATGATGATGAGCCACAAAGATTTTGCCCATAGTAATATTTTGCTTCTGATCCAAGACCGTATATTGTTTTTTTCTTTTCTCCCCCGGCAGCTTGGTACTATGTTTCATATTGATCATATCAGTTTGAGACAATAATTTTTCCTTTAATATTTTTTCATATTTTTACATTTTACTATAATAAGTAGAGAAAATGAGAAAGTATTAAATATATGGAACAACCAAGTTTGAGGACAATGCAGAAATACACACGCTTTTTACCATGAAAGAACGGTGGGTTTGATACATCAGATTGACTCTAATGATACTCACAGAGTATTGGTAACTATAATATAACTCAACAGCGAAAGTAAGTCCGCCAGTATTAATCATTATGAAAGAATAAGGTTTGACTCTTTTCTACAAACCATAATTGTCAATAATTATATTCCTATTGGAAAGTGTCCACCCAGACAATGTCCAACTAACTATCAAGGCAATCCCCCTCCCCCAACAGCCCACCCCAGCCGTCGATAATTTCATAAGTGATTGACTATACGGTTTCATTAATCTCTATATGGGGAGAGATTCAATATTTCTTACTGTATATCTCAGCTTATATTATTTATAATACTCTTCATAGTACTAGTCGAGTGTTACTTACAACAATGAACACAACAAACTAACTCTCATAAAAATAGGACTAGAGTTGCGCAAAAACACTCACTATAGTCACAGTAAAACAACACTAGAAATCATACATACACACTAAATTGCAGCAGAAAAGCCTCAAACCTCAATTGGTTATACAAAACAATACCAGTATTTCTCTCGAAAACACGACCCTAGATCGCTTGCAACAATAATTACATTTCATTGAAAGTCTCAAAGTTGAAACAGGACAAAATGCACAATAGATACAACATACATCAAACATATTCCATTTTTTTTTGGCTATTGGAGAAATTGGATGACGATTTTTATGCCAATTAGACTGGCTGATTTCTGGGTGGTGGAATATTCACAATCGCGAATTATATAGCCTCTAATTAATGATCTTTTTTCCCTCCAGGTGCACATTACTATCACATATATTCTTTTCTTTTTTAGTTGATAAACTCATATTTTTGAGCTTTTCTATATTGCGGGCATGATAATTGTACTGAAAGTGGACTGCCTTTCCCTAATTTCATGTTTAACGGTTGGCTGTTTTTCTAATTGTTTGTATGTATATTCATTTTTTTTCTCTAGGTTTATTGTGGTGATGTTCTGCTTCAATTTCTAGCTTTAATTTTCCACTATAAGATGTGATTTAGTTTGTCATAACATTAAGGTATGTGGGTGAAGGTGGAATCACAGGTGACCCAAATGATGGGTCCCATGAAGGGGAAAAACTCCTTTAGTTCATGATGTCCAAGGGTTTATACATTCCAATGCCAAGGAAAATATTTTTAAAGAAAGATATTTCGAAGAGTGGAGGTTGCACCACAAGAAGCTTTTAAAAACCTTACTCAAAGTTCTAGGGAAAATATCCGAGTATGATTACATACGTATTGAGGAGAGATTGAGGAAAGTCATCAAAGGACCTGAACAGAGTGCCTTGAAACAAAAAATTACTAGTAAAATGATTGTATCATGATTAAGGAAGAACTAGAAGCACAGTATACAACAGAGGAACAAAAAATGTCCGCTAACAAACGAGGGTGCAGAAAGCAAGAGAATAAAATCCGCTCTAAGGGGCAGCTAGTTTGGGTTCCTCCAATTCCGGAGGAGACGAAGGGGTAAATGTTTATTCAAGTTTATTAATGTAACTACTTTGTCATAGATATCATCAACCATGTCATTATCACAAGCTATATTGTTTTTATATTTTTTCAGGTTAATGAACCTAAATGAGTTGATCTCACGTATAAGTTTGCAATGAAAGAAATATAGAATTCTGAAAAACACCACTTTCTCTGGGAAGGATTACATGAAAAGTTTATTCCAGCCATTGTTTAATAAATGACTTTAGAACCTACTGTGGTAAGATGATAAGGATAGATAAGATGATACGCAAGAGACTAAATGATACGGCACAAATGACGATGGCACAGAATGATGAGGAGAGTGAGCAACTGATAATTGAATTCTTCCTCTTTTTCCTGATAAGTTACAATAATGAATTCTCCTCTTAACAACACCGAACATATATCAGCATGCTCGAAAGAAAGGAAATGAAAAAGAAGTTGTGTAAGAACATATTAAAAGTTCTGTGTTGCCAAAAGGCAATGTAAAACAAATAGTATTGCATTTTTGTAAGAAGTAATTAGGCTACTCCTTTATTTGAACACACTATCATTAAATGTTCAAAGAAAAACTTAAGGCTTTCTAATTAGTAGTTTTCGAAAAAAAGGTAGAAGCTAAAAGGGAAAGTTAGAAGAGAACATACAAAAAATTATTACAAGAATCTCATAATGTGTACATCAAATGCTTAACATCACGTATCCAAGCATGTTTCCAGAAGACTAATGCTCTTCCTTGATAATCCCACTAGTTCCCCCAGTTATTTTTCACCAAATACCAGTCACCCCTCCTCTTTCTCTCACTAGAAGTCCTCCTGAAACAATGAAAAAAGAGAAATTACCAAAGGCAGAAGCTCACCTTTCACTTGAGGATGAAGGAGACAAGAGACATTCACCTTTTACCTAAGACATGAGCAATTTCACCTGAGATGGGAGCAATCAAAAGGATAAGGAGACGGGATAAATGAAAAGGAGAAGTAGACGGGAGAAATAAAAAGGAGAAGGGACGGGAGCAATACCTGATAGACAGAAGAATCTTTCAATTGCTGCTGTTGGGAGAAACCCCTATTTTTATAGGGATTGTAATTTTTTGTTTCCTTTTTGTGTTTTCTATGGATGGATTAGTGTGACTTGGTAAAAAAACTAGCAACCAACATAGCGACGATTATGGCATTTGTCTCTACAAATAAATATAATTATCTACATCAAATTTTAGCGACGGAACTTTCTATCACAACATAATTTAAATTTCATAAAAATATATTTAGTATTCTAGAAACACTTTTCGTCACTCATTCCGTCGCAATATATTATTAAATTGTAACACATACTTTGTTGCAAAATTCTTATCGGAATTTAAGGTGCCAAAGATTCCCGCTAATATTTAGGTACAAAATATATATTTCGTCGCCAATCCATTGCTATGTTATAACTCAAAAAATTGTTTGTAATTTTTTTCAATGAAATGGCTAATTTGTTTCTAATCCGATGTTATATAGCGACAAAATTTGTTTCTTCGCTAATATCTCTTGCTAAACACTGTTTCATTTTGTATTAACATTCATATGTGTGCGTGCATATACATGTATATCTATCTTTGACAAAAAAAAAGATATAATTATCATTTCACTCTTAATGAGTGTAGGGTTTTATGTTCTATATAATTAACATTTAACTCTTAATTAGCATTTTATTGTTATAGAGACATAGTTTTATGTTCTATTATGACATAAGATTTTAGACAACCACTATTAAAATTGAAGAATGAAATATGTCAGGAATATAACTAAAAGAAAGAGAATGATTCTTATTTAGTCCTAGAACCCACTAATTCCAAAAAGAAAAAGTATGGAAAGGCATACTCAAGTTTTTAAGCATTAAATCATTTTTTTTAAAAGGCATAAATACTCCTTTTCATTAATTCGATATTTTAAGGCACACATGTTCTTTCATGTCCTATCCCCTAGAACTTTTTGAAATGTAATAAATATATATACCTTTTTTTTGGTGTCAGTGGTGTTAGAATGTTAAGTAAATGATAGTAAAATATATGAAGAAAAAAAAGTAAACTATATTTCACATATGTCCTTTCTTATTGAACAGGCTACCATTAATTTAGTAACATAATTAATAAATAAACTCAGTGACGGCTAATATAAATTAGTGGTCTAAACCAAAAAAAATTTGAGGAATAATTTTTTATTACGTTTTTTAACGTGAGACAAGTTATTTCTTTCTATTTGATAAAAATAGTTTTGGTAATGTTTTATCTTTCAAAAAAAAGTTTTGAACTTTTCCAAAGAGTTGTGACCTACCATTTGTTTAGCATATATAGAGGAATTTTCTATCACTACTATTTGTAGTTTTTTTTGTCATACGGTAGTCGAATTAAAATACATTAATTATGCTTCGTATGAAGTGTATTTCATTCCTTACAATTTTCTTCCTCCTACTTCATGTAGATTAATATTTAGTACAAGTCATAGTTATTCATGTAACTATGACAATTTCTTTATACTATTTTGTTGACGTTTTTTAAACTCTTCGAAAAATTTCAGCAAGGATGATTAAAAATTGATTTTCTCTTTCTTCCCTTCTTTCTTTTTCTTCCCCCCCTTACAGTTTATTCCTATAAATAATAAAGACAATGTTTTAATCCAGTTTGACCTTACCCTATTCTTGCAGCCTCTCAGTCCAAGCTCAAAAACTGCTGTAATGGTTCAATTCATTACATTTGACTCTTTATTAAACAACACATTTATTTCTATCATTATTATTTGTAGATTTTTTTTGGTATTGGGAGTTGAATTTAATACTCAATAAACGTCTTACGAAGATGTTTCATTTCTCCAAAGTTTTCTTTCCTCCTATAATTGAAGCTTAATCTTTTTCCTAAAGTGATAGTATTCATGTTCTATTGCAATTTATTTTTTCTATTTTTGTGTCTTTTCTTAGTTAAAAAATTTCAGTGAGAAAATGAAAAATTTATCCTTTTTTAATCTCTTTTTAGGCTCCCTACACCCATTTTCGGCCTAAACAACACCTTAAGTGTATCATAAACTAAGCAAAAGGTGTGGCCTTTGTAAAAGGCTACACTTTTGACATTCAGCAACCTTTTAGGATGGGCTGCCAAAATAAGCGTAACCTTTTACATTAGGCAACCACTTTTTAAATGTTCCATCTTTGGAACACTTATAAAGCGTAGAAAAAGGTTATAAGAATGACACGCTTGAAGAGTGCCTTAGCAACACCTATTTTTTGTTAACTACACTAAAAGCGTTGTCCTTTTCAGATTTGGTTGTCACACTTAAAAGTGTTGCCTTTATGGGTCATCTATTGTCAACATTTATAAAGTGAAACTTTAATATCTCATCTATTGAAACACTTTATAAAGGTTTTTACTTTTATGTCAGCTATAGAAAACTTTCAAAGTGTAACTTTTTATGCTCTAAACCTAGAGCCCCACTTACAAAGTGTAACTTCACATTTATCAGCATACATGTAGCACAATATATATAATATTTTAACAAAAATACATACAAGTGACCTAAAATACAAAATCAACTCTATCATTAAATTGAACTAAATATTTCAAATAAACTTCGAGAAATATTCATGTACAACCAAAACATAGAAAGTGAGAAAGGGATTGCTTAAAGATCTCTACACATCAACAAGTTTCACAAAAACCCAAAAGTGTCATTCAAATTATATGACACAATACAAAAATTTCTTCATCTTTGCCACAATGGAATCGGAGTTTACTTCTTGACAAAATTCCAATTCAATTACATGCATTTTCCTGCACATTTAAAAATAATAAGTTGTAATTAATTGTGAAGTGCATAATCAGAGAGATTCACTGTAAGGAAACCAATCCTAATCTAATACAACTTCAATGTAAAAAATTACACAGTAAAGGACTAAAACATTGTGTGCAGTCTTTGTTGTACACTTCAATGCAAAAAAAAATACACACAAGTAGTTCAAACAATAGTTGATGACACTGAATGAAACAAGGTTCAGTAACGTAGTTTGTAAGAAGAGAAGGAATGCTATAAAAAGAAATGTTTATATTGAAAATTTTCACTTCAAGTTCAAGATCTATTCTAGGTTAAAAGATTTCAGTTACACATAACATAGTAACAAAAAATTAGAAAAAACACTTAGATGGAGGCGGATAGGACCTCTTTCTCATGTTTTATCAGATTAGTTGTTGGCCTATTTGTGTTACATGGTAATTCAAACCAACTCATTAGGAAACTAAATTATTATTCACCTTTGCTCAATTTAAATTAAGAAAAATAAATAGATTCAGGAAAAAACCATACTAGATTTCACATTTAGAAGTTCAATTGTCTTTTATTTCTTTACAACTGCAATTAAGATCAAGCACATCATAAGGCAGAGGCAGAAAAAATAAAGAGATTAATACACATATTCCGGGTGAGTAGGATATACATATTTTTTCTATTTGATAAGGAAGTAATAACGGCAGTAGTAGACAAAAAATAGGGTTGAACCATTGTTCTGCAATTAATACTAGAAAAAAAAGTTTAGTTTTTAACATAGACAGTGACACTTTAAAATTAGATGGCTCCCCCATATTTCAATCACTTCACGATTTGCTAAAGTGCATTGTTTAAAACAAACATAATATGTCAAAATTAAAGTAAACATCAAGATACAGATTAAAAACCCACCAATTCAAAAGCTCTTAATAAGACATTAAATAGGTTTAAGGATTAAAAAAAAAATTGTGCTCTAATTTTCTACATCACAGCATTACACTAGAATCAGTGCATACCGGCAAGTACAATGAGATGTCTGTCAATCCTCTCCAATTTGGTATTGGCTTTCATTTATTTTGGCCAATTCCAACATCCCCCTACTGAAAATACAGGTAAAATCATATTTGTTCGCCCAAGTAACATAAAAAAAAAACGAACCATACTCACTACGATATTCTTAGGTACTTGCAGTTTGTATCTGTTTATATTATCCGATTCAAGTTAAAAACGAGGTAGGGTTTCCATGAAATGATACCAGTTGATTGATTCTCAATTAAAATAGAAGGAGCAGATTAAGTTAGAATTCAAATGCAAAAGGCTAAGATATGGAAAACATGAGGCTGAAAATTCAACAATGAATTTGCCCCACTCTTAAACATGTCAGATGCAAAGAAGCATCTCAAAGATGGTCTAAACATCTCTTTGGCTTGGAAGACACAAACCAAGATCGGTATCTCGACAATGGAAAACCCAAAAACATTCTGTTTTTTTAATGGAAGTACCATCGCTTAGCTTCGGTTATTGCTTTCATTAACAGGTTCAAGCTATTTGCATTTCACAAACTCAAATCATTGTTCTTTCGGAAACGGAACTCCTGGTCATTATCTAACCCACCTGGTAAATAAAAGATAATAAGTCATGTGACATACCGGAGTATGAGAATATTGTTGTCACCAAATTATGTATCAAAAGTAGTACTAGCAGTATAATTTATTTGTCAGTGTAGTAGTGATAATGAATAGTGACACACGCACAAAATTATAACACCAAATTTGAATATTTTACATCGATTTGGAAAAAAGTCCGAAACATACTCATGCAAAAGCAACCAAAAAGAAGCAAAAAAGAGCAATTGTATATACTACTTAAAACTAATTAATTCAACCGATTTTGTGTTCCTCTACGCATAAAAATAGATAAGCCCAGCATCCGTTATATTACGACTGGGACAAACAACCTTGTAATAAAACCACCACTTGCTAGGTTATATTACATCATTATTTATTATACTCACCAATATGAGAAAATGTAGCAACAACAAGGATGAACTTTGCTCCTATAAGTAATGCAGAGTGATACGGACGTTTCACAGCACAAGTAAATGGAATTTTCGATGTTTAAATGTTCCACTGTCCTTAGGGTTTCAGGCTTGCCCAGATCGCCCTGTATAGAAATCTGCATAAAGAGACCTTCGATAGTTCTATGTTAGTAATTCTATAGTTTTATAATACAAAAAACTTGGATAAGATTGGACTAATAGACAAACTCTCTGGGACATGCAAGGATCAGTCGTGGGACCTATATAATCTAAAACATTGGTAGTGTCCACTAGCGTTAATATATAACCCTCGTTCAAAAAAATACTTCTTGCCTCCATTTTTCTAAATTTCCACAACATATCATTTCAAGAGGAGTACAGCTGAAACCACTGAACATACTTTTGAAAGCCAAAGAGTTACAAATGGAATTCAATACAAGTAAGAAATATCAGGGAAAACTGATGTTAATCCAGTAGGTAATATATGGTAATCCAATTACTAGAAGGAAGAACTACTTGGAAACAAAAGGGGAATGTGATTGTCATATCTTAGCTGCAAGACTATTAGCTTTGAAATCTTTCAAGACAGCTTTAAATCTAAAAACAAATTTAGCATTAGTAATTTTTGCTAGCCTGGGAGAGCAAAGAACGAAGTTACGATTATCAAGCAAAGAGACCAGTTGTGGACCAGTGTGACGAAGAGAAGCAAGACATGATATAAGGATGAAAAAATTCTTAAAATTAAAGGACATTTGATGTGAGAAGAAAGATTTAATACCGGTTTTGCAATACCTTATCAAAGTGTAGAACTACTATAAGACAAACAGAGAAACAGAGGAGAGAAGCTTTTTTTGAATATATCTTGGTGATTTTGTACTCTTATTCTTTATGAAGTGATTATTCTTAGGAAGTACAATTCTTACTTCTAGCGATCTTAGGCAGTACTATGATTTTTCAAAGAGCCAACAACTCTTTACAAAAAAACATTTGAGGCAACATAAACTCATGATTTCGGCAACCATCATTCCGGTGAGTTATCTCTGGACTTTTTGCAATTGTCTTGATAATTTCTTGTACTTTTTCAATAGTAGATTAAAGCTTACATGATTTATCATAGAGGAAGATTATTCACTTATATCACTTCTCCCTAAATATAAAAAAAAAAAAATTTCTATGGGCTGTAAGGACACTTCTTTGCTACATCAACAACGGCCTATGAGATATATAAGACATTTTATTGCGAAGGAAAACTGAACACAAGATGGGGAAGAAACTGTTCACGGACCACAGTTTTTATGCAATATTCAAAATGGTTGGTAAAAGAACACATGTTATAACTTTAAGTCGTGACCGGTGGTAACACTAGCAAAAAACATGGTTTGACCAATGTTTATAAGTAAACAGTAGATGATCACAAAATCATCACAAAATTATGATTAAATTTGAATCATTCAAAAGTTCAGTATGCATCTTCTTAATGGTTGATGATTAAATATGAACATTAATTATGCTAAATTGATGTGAGAAAACCACGTTCTAAAGTTAAACAAAATAAAAAATACATAAAATGATAAGAGACTTAATATTTACTCATGTTAGAACTTAAGAAACAAAAAATTAAACCAAAAAACGTTGCCTGGTTTAATGAGCATTAATTTGCCGGAGACAACTTGAAATGTCGGAGATGCATAACTTATACTTATATTGAGTTATGAGTGAAAAGCAGGATTGAGTTTCAACCTTATATATTAAATTATCAATGACAATGCATTGAGTTGGTCATCATAAAGCATCTGCGAGCAGCCATCCAAATATAACGTTAATTTGTTGTTTTATTGACAAGGAATGAACATTTGAAAAACTAGTTATTCGATAATACAATTATTTAATAATACATTAGGGATATTCACTATGAACCATGTGCAAAATCATAAAAAAAAATAAACAATTGTTCTTTTATTGACTCTTAAGGTAAATTGTTATAAGATGCCCAAGTGACATTTAAAAAACAGAGCTTACATCCTGTATATGAATGAATTCATGAAAATGCAAATGCCTGATACAAAATAAAAGGCATCTTACTCCTACATAGGCTCAAACATAATCTAAACAAACAAATGAATCACAACATTTTCAAAATCAACAATTTGTGTCCTAGATAGATAAAAGTCTGAAATTTTCATTTGATAGTTGTACCAAAGTCTCAACTAAACTACTTATTGATCCAACCAAATATTACAATTAAACGAGTCAGCAACAAGCAAAAAAATAGAAAAAGAGGAAAAAGTAAAAAGTTCAACCTAAATTTTTTTTTAATTATATCACTCGTTATATATCCAAATTTTCTCCCCCCCGCCCCTCTTCATCTTCAAACTTAAGTTGTTTATATGTATAAAAACAACATTAAGAAAATGACACCTAAATAGACAAAAAAGTGGGCCTTAATAAACAACCATCATAACAACAACCTAGACATGTGATCTGCATATGTTGTGGAAAATACGCAAAGGATTACTAACAGAAGGAAGTAAACATTTGAGGATTTATGCAGTGGATGTTGAAACACACATGAAAACTTTCCCATCTAAAAGAGCACACAGCTGAACATGAGTACAATAAGACCATGAGATTATATTTCGACAATAATAGAGAAGTTCAAGTAATTCTAGTGACACTACAATTCTACAATGTGCATTGGAATTAGGTGTAGAGGGAATTATATATCAGGAGTCAAGACAAGTATTAACGATGAAAAACCAACTACTCAAATTCTTTCTATTAGTAATTTCATAATCTGGCTTATGAATATGCTATGCTTCACCATGTTTGCGCATCTTTCTTCCTCTTCTATGGAATTTCAACTGGAAATCTTCATTTGTTCCATTCAACAACCCCAAAGTAATTTAATTCCTTATTATTCTCCTCTTTCTATACACAAAAAAAAAATCAATCATGGGACAAGAAGATTTGATAGTACTAGATTATTAATAGAGGTAGCTACTACTCTTGATAAGAATTTTTTATCAAGGAGGAAGGAAGAATCGTAGTTTTTTCTTAAAGAAAGATTCTTAGCTTCGGCTGCTAAATCAACCATCAAGACAATAAAAAAACTAGGACTACCCAAGATATTTAACCCATTTATACCTAATACGGACTAAAACCTTAAGCTCAAAAATCAACAGAATTCTAATCAACAAACACAGATATCAAAAAACCCTAAGTTAAAGTATAGAATTTCAAAATACACAAGTATATGAAATGAAACGTAAAACCTAGAATTTACACTTTTCAAAATAAGATTTCTTACCTTATAAACTTTCATTTCCAAAACCCTACAGCTTAAGACTGAGGCAAAGTTAATTTGTGAAGCATTTGTTAAATTTTAACAAGAAATATGAGGAACAATGCTTCAAAACAAGGGAATCTGATGTGAGGGAAGGGAAAGGAAATTGTGTCTTCATCTCTTCAATCTTCAACATGGAATCTGTGTAAGGAGGAATATCGTGTTCTTTAGTTCTTCGTGAAAAAAATTATAGTGGTTCTTCAGTTCTCCAGCTTAAAATTGTGTTCTTCAGCTTGAAAGTTTGACCAAAAAAATCGTGAGATAAATCGTACCTTTTATTAGTTCCTCTTGAGAGAAAGGCCAATTTCTTCATGTCCTCTTCTGAAAATCCACATTCACTGAAGTGTAGTTTGAGGGAGTGGAATAATGTTAGATGTTTGAGGGAAGAAAATTCTTCGCTGAAAGTTTTTCTTTTGACCAGACTAAGTTTTTTAAATTGTATTCTTTTTTGCTCATTAAAATGGGAGGAAACAAGTTTTAACCCTGATAAAATGTTGGGGGGATAGGTTATTTTAGTGAAAACGGTAAGGCCACATTCATAATGTGTTGTTTTTACAAAATAAAAAATGACAAACTTAAAAGTTGATCCATTATGATAAAAGTGTTGTCCCAATTATAGAAACACTTATAAAGTTGTAGCTTATGGCAATAAAGAGTACAACTTAGAAGTGTTTCTAATATTTATTGTAGCTAAAAGCTTAAAACATGGGGTACACTTGAAAAGCGTCCCCAAAAGTATTTAGGAAAACACTTTACAAGCGTTTTTTACTTAAAAAAGTCCAAAAATGTAGTTGTGGCCGTAGGCTTAAAATGGTGTAGTGGCTTTTTCGTATACTTTTTGGAAAAATTTCTTGTGGTTTATGTTATATTTGATAGCACAGAACAATAAATATATGATAACTTATACGCAACAAATGCTGAAGTTTGTTAAAAGAACCAAATAGATTGCTCTCTTCTTTGACACAGTTAGTATTGATTTCTTATTCTTATGTACAAACATTTTATATGCCATTTCACCCTTTCTAGAATAATTATTAAGAAAACAATCAGTTGACTTTGTTAGCACAAGTTAACTATTTTTCATCTTTCTTTGTCTCTTCTTTTTAGACACTATAGGAGATCAAGCTTCGAAACAATAAAATGTAGAAAAAAACTAATCGGCAATGAATATTTTGCACGGGGATGAAAGGCCAGCCCAGGAGAAATTAGACGAAAAAAAAAAAATCTAAAAAAAAAAAAAAAAAAAAAAAAAAAAAAAAAAAAAGAAAAAAAAAAAAAAACAAAACAAAAAAAAAAACCCTTTCTAACATTAATTAATTGTCATTACATTCAATATTGCAATTGACTTTTTCCAGTGGCATTTATAATTGTCTCTAAATATAATTTTGCTTTAGTAATAACTCTTTGTTTTAATCAAGTTTTGTTGTTTATGGTTTTTATAAATAAGTAATAACTCTTTATTTTGTCTTCTTTCAATTAAATATGTGAATTATAATGTCACGACCCAAAACGGGTCGTGAATGGCACCCACACTTACCTCCTTAGGTGGGCGAACCAACACATCTAAACCCCAACATATACCAATAGTCATATATATATATAAAAGAAAATATTAGGCTCGCCTACGTGGCACCACCACAAACCAGAATTTCCTTTTAAATTTATTTATTTCCAAAATTAGCCTTCCCCTTTCAAGAAAAATTGTGACATTTATGAAGAGTTGTGATTTTAATGAAGATATGTGACTTTTATGAAAAGTTGTGACTTTTATAAAAAGTTGTGACTTTTATGAAAAGTTGTGACATTTATGAATAGTTACGACTTCTATGAAGAGTTGTGACTTTTATGAAAAGTACAACTTTTATGAAGAATAGAATGCAATAATCAAAGGTTTGTAAAACTTTGCTGAAAAATTTGTGACTTTTATGAAAGAGTTGCGACCTTTTATGAAATTGTGACTTTTATTGAGAGGTTGTGACCTTCCAAAATGGTTCAAACTATTCAAAAAATTTGTGACCTTTCCGTAAGGACCGAATAAATATTTATTCACACTATCCTCTGTTATCGAAAATAGAGGGATGGTTTGCCACTAGTATTTCTAGGTTTTTTCCATTGCGATAGTTGAATTTAATTTCAATACATTGATTAAGCTTTTTATGAAGTTTGTTCATTCCGAAAAGGTTCATCCTCCTATTTCATGGAGCTTAATCTTGACTACAAGTCGTAGTGATTTATGTAAGTATGAAACTCTTTTTGCTTATTTTGGTGACAGTTTCTTTTAACTTGTTAAAAGTTACACTGAGATCATTGAAAGTTGATATTATCTTTATCCCTTTCTACAGGTTTCTTCGTAAACAAAGAAAATTGATTTCGATTTGCAATGTCACGCTACTATCTTGCACCTTGTATTCCACAAGTCATAACGTTGTGAAATGATTGATTTATACATTTGATTTTTTAGTCAAACAAAAACATTTATTTCTGCCACTAGTAGGTTTTTTTTTTAATCTCTAGGAGGAATCGAATTGAAATACAATTAAAAAACTTCTAATGGAACCTTTTCTTCCTCATTTTCCAATTAATATTAATCATTTACTGTAGGTTCATATTACCGATAATCATATGAAGGTTTAGTAAAAAGTCTAATCCCATTGCGAAGAACGGGAAATTTACCTTGTTCAACTATAAATATAAAATAATAAGCGGAAGCTCCAAAAGATATAAAGCACCAATTTAAATAAGTTTCTAAAGTTTAATACTTATCATCCCAAAATCTGTGATAGTCATCAATCAAGTACATAATTAATCTCAAAACTACGTCTAAGATTATCGAATACACTAATAAAGAAAAAAATGGATGTGTCCGAAAGTATAGGGACATTCTGTCGTGACCGAAAAAACCAACACGAGCTTGAATGGGATAGCTCACCTGTTGTAAATTGATATGCGGGAGTGAGAGGCTGGCTAGAGTGAGGGGGGGAAATTCAGCTTGTCAAGGTACACTCGCTGGCATTCAGACCAATCACAAAACCACACAACCAAATCACACCATCACACACTCAAGTACATAGAGAACTTCCACATATCATTCAAGGCAATCCCAATCCTTATGAGAGTTTACTAGTTCAAATTAGCAATCAAAACCATAACTACCTCCACCGACTGAAGTGAGTCAAGCAACTACTATCCAAGGCCTTTCATTTCCTTACTTGCCTCTGAACCCTTCCAATCTATCCAAATATTATTATATATATATCTAATATATATATATATATAGAATATATATATATATATACTAAGGTGTAATGTTCACACCCAGGGCAATAAAACTCCGATTATCTGTGTCAGCATACACATCAATTACCTAATTCTATAAATAAATCTCTTAAGTTTAGGCCTCAATGGTAAGATTAATTCCTCCAAGTAGCATAACTTTAGTTAATTTAAATACTCGATACAATTAATATTTATTAACCTAAACTCAATTTTTAAAAACTTGGCTCATAAACAAGATAATATGGAAAGAATTGGAATTAGGTACGTCAGTCCAGTAACCTATACCAGGGGAAAATAAAAAAACAACATATACATAATTTGATAACACCCCATATGCAAAAATTCCCAATTTTATCATAGAAAATCAAAAGTTTTTTACCCCACCTTACGCTCTAATTGGTTATATTATTTGGCCTCAGTTTTATAATCAATAATTACATAAGAATTTAAAAAACCTTCCTACTGTTAATTGTTTGCGTTATTCTTCAAGACCATTAGGCCACATTACCATGCAATTTCAAACAAAAGGCATTGTTCAATATAACAACTTGAATGGCAAAGAACGTGATAATACATAAACATACGAAAATTAATTTTTAAAATTAGTAAACATATGCTGTAACAATTTAATCCTCATGAACTAATTTTAAATTTTCTATATATAATTTCACTTGCCACTCATCAACCAACTTTTAAGACAATTCTACCAAACATTAAAGTAAGACATATATTAAAAGGTATTGCTCGATCCCTCTTTCACAACAACATAGTACAAAGTTATATTATATACACCTTTTCCTTCAAATCAAAACAAAAAATAGTAATTAATAATACCACAAGCAGTTGTGTAAATCCATACGACTCCACTAATTTTTTCTAGCGTTTGTGAATATCCCTCTTTTCCAATTCAAATATTATACTAAAAAATAATACACATCATGTGCAATACATTCAAAATCCAACTCTAAATTGATTTACTATTTGGTGACAACCGCTTTCTGATTGACTGCAGATATGGTTTCTCTGGGCTAAACCATTATTTCCCTTCTACGGAATATTCCTCCTAAATTTTATATAACTAATTATAAAGTGTGAAATGATGATGAAAGGACCATTATTAATAAATATTATTTTGTTAACCATTAACTAAATAAATTAGTAAAACTACCTATAAACTTGGATAAAGTCCAATACACTTCTTTTTGAATAATACGTTAAGAAACGATTGTTTGGAAAGTAAGGTTGTCTTTATTATTATTTGTAGAAATTTATGAGTTCAAGCACCGTATTAATTATTCTTTGATATTTTAATATGATATGTGTAAATATTTTTGTTTAGTATATCCAGTTATGAATGATATCGCCTACTGCTCGGTTGATAATTACATTATAACCATAACAACAACTATGGTTCAACTCCAAATAAAATGGGCTGGTGATATGAAACCTAAGAAATTGTAATGACTATTCCGAGATGATGAGGAAAAACATTTATGATACTAACAATTTTAGGGTCATATGAAATGAGTCGAAGGTCCTCCATTCCAATTAGTGAATTATGTTCTTGTATGGAAGTGATGTTTCACTTTACTTAAGAGTGTTGTTGTTCGAGGCTTTTTGGTATCTTCTTTAACGTCTTATATTGTTCATTATAAGTTCTTGGCTTTAGAAAATTCAGTATTTCTTACCAACTAATTTCCTGGAGATTTCTATACTTGTTTTATACGTAAAATAACTCATCACTCAAATTCATTATAAAAAATCAAAACAATAGCACTTTCTTTTAAGATTTTGGATTTCCCTAAAGATAAAATGATCGTGACATACATATTGTGTATATCGAAAATCTGAATATTATCGAATGATCAATGTGAGCTTAATGACGTAATTCAATCACGTGTGAAGCATTAGTAATTTACCTAGTGATTGGAAGAAATATCTATAATAAACTGAACAATTAATATTGGACTATGAAAAACCTTTCTTTTTTGAATTACCTAAACAAAGTAAATATCACATAAATTAAGGGGAAAAGAAAATTAATGTTGTTATTTATTTAGAGAAATTTGCCGGTATAATTAGTTAGTGAAAATTACTTGGATATGTCCAATGCTTTCCACTTAATTATTTTTTGCATGTGACATTTTACACCTCAAAATTGTTAAATTTGATTGTATAGGTCAGTTATAAATTGAAATTTCTTATTTTTAAGTCTTTTTTTTTTAAGAAATCGTCATTTTTATATATATAAAATCTAGAAAATACAAAGAGATATCATTTGTTTAATATTATAGACACAAAGTTCCTACAATTTAGACCTTTTTATGTAAGGCCGAATCTAGAAGAATTTGAATTAAAAAAAAAAGTGATATGACATCAATAAGAGTTTTTTCAGTATTTATATATAAATTTTAAATTAATCAACATAAATGGCATTGTACATTGTAAGGCATTTAATTTTCAAAATATTTAATTAGGAAAGTTTATGAGCTTTAATAATTTGTATAAGGAAAATTATTCCATGAGAGTAACATACATCATCGTACTTAACATATTGCACACATCACACAACAACGTACACATAGAACATATCATAATTCCTCTAACACATAATGTTATTCATATAATTCATTCGTATATCATGAGACCTTGGAATTTGGATTTGACATTAAGACTTCCCGAAAATGAGGGATCAACAAATTGGACCTCAACTAGGGAGTCTGCTTTAGCAAACATAGAGTCTTCTTCGTTCATTTTATACGTAATTCATTTCATTTCATTCATTGGCCAATGTAAACACAAGCTTTACCTAGGACGTAGCTTAAGACTTTCATCGGGTTTGTTGTGCAATGACAAAGAATGACCTAATGATATTACTTTAATTTAACTCACCTATTGATTATCCTATCCTAACACCTTTGGTATCATTCGTTTCATTATGTGCTTCATTTGAGGTTGGCCTCATTAATTCATTGAGAACTTTAACTTTTAACGACATAGATCATGTGAGAATCATGAAATCCAGTGTCATGAAACCCCGAACCGAAAATAGGTTGAATCACTAGCCAAAGTGACCCAAAACATGCTAGCTTACATGGGAATTGAACACCGCCAGATCCCTATATTGGCAGTTTATGTTGGAATTCTAAGTGATATAAGGAGACCTATACCCAACATGACGGACAGTCTCATCTCATGAGAGTTACGTTTACCTCCGCCTTTCCCGAAAGAAGGCATCACCCTTCATAGCTAGTCTATCAGTGCTCAGTATAAAGGTCAATTATATTCAACTCATACGTCATGGAAGCTAGCTTCTAGTATGTGAACGTCATAGCTCAATAGATTATTTGTCACCTCATAATTAGTATTAAGTTTGTAAATCTCAATACTTTCATTCGAGTGTTAATAGAGACTGGTCTTTTCATTATCATTACACACTCATAGGTAAGTACCTTTTGATAACATTTACTTAGGCTCATTTGAGATAGCTCTCATCTTTTACATTATCCTCATATCATGTTGTCACCACATTCATCAACGTTAGCACATTATCTCTTCATAATTACTCACCCTTTTTTACGTGCATGTTCGTTTCATCATATGCCAATGGACTTGGCTATTTGTGTATGTCTATCTAGGTACCCTTGAGGGTTTCATCATTCTTTAATAATATTCATTTACATATATTGCCAATGCAGAGTTGGCCATTTAGTGGGTTTTACATTCTTACATAACCTTCCTAGGTTACATTAATTTTATTACATACATCTTAGTTCACGTAATTTTAAATGTATTGCTAGGAATATGGGTCTATAATACAAGCATGAGGCTTCATTTTTTATAGTATTGTAAGTGATTCATATATTTCATAAGATATTTAGTCGAAGACTATCAGCTTGTATGTATGAAAAGATCTCGATTGATCTAAGTAGGCAGCACTATTCTTGAAGATATAATCACGGACAAGTTATGAAATGATACAGAATTGGGATGGGAAACCCAATTTCAAATATCTTAGACACCACATACATTTTTTTTCATTTATTGTATTGGGTCCACATGAATTGGGACACTATATCGAGACCCAACATCAATGTTTCTCTATATTTTTTCCTTTGATTTACATCTACTTGGCCGAGGGGTTGTGGGATCAAACCCCCACAACCCTTTTAATTTTATGTTTTCTATTTTCCTTGTTATTTTGAATTACTATGGTGTGGGATCAACCTTATAGCGTTCTTTATTTTTTTCTTTTGTTCTCCTCCTTAAATTTTCCTAAAGAGTCGTGGGTTCGAGGGCCTTACCCTTATTTTTTCTTTTTCTCTCTTAAATCTTCCTAGGGGTCGTGGTTTGATTCCCATATGCGTTCACCTTTGTTTTTTTTATTCTCCTCCTTAATCTGCCTAAGAGGTTGTAGGTTAGATTCCCACAGGCCTCCCCCTTTATCTTTCTTTATTTTCTCCTAAAATGGGATGAGAGGTGGTGGGTTCGATCCCACTCCTCCATTTCGTAATTTTTTTTTTATTTTAAGTTACATTTCCAGTGAGAAACAATGGTTCGAATCACCTTCCCACACTTCTTTATACTTCTTTATTTTCATGGTTTTCACATGAGGAGTCACGGGTTTATCCTCCATTGCATCACTTGTTTTTATTCATTTTTTAAACAATAACCATCTTGGTGCAAGAATTCATAATAGAAGCTTCAAAGTTTCTTTTAATTTTACGCATCCTTTCATCAAGGACACTTAGTTCCTCAAAGGAGGGGTTTAGTTAATTTAGAACTTGTAGGTGTTGTTCATAGATAGATTCGTATGGACAAGAGATTATCCCTCAAAAGCAGCACAGTTAAACCATATGACCATCAACATTTACATTAAACATGTGTACATGCAAATATAAAGAAACTATCATGACCATTTTCCCCATTAAGTCTCAAAAGATGAACAATTAGCCACGACAATATACACATACAAAAGTAGTTACATTTCTGGAAAAACATCAACATAAGGTCACTTCCAAACATACATAATAAACACAAAATAATGGTCGAAAACACGTTCATTCCCCTAGTTTTTTCTACAGCCTAAACATAACCAACATATGATTCAATGGGAGCTAGTGACAGGGACATGCAATGGGGAACAATCCTAGTTATCCGAATTAATATTCTGAACCATAAGGGGTCTCTTGGAAAAGGGACCATGAGAGAAGAGAACCCATACCTTTTTGATGTTAAAACCTCGACTTGCTTCCCAAAGAACTCCTCCAAACACACGTCCAACACCAAAAGTTCAATACCAAACTCGACGAAGTACCTTCTCTTTGCCCACATGATTGATTAACGTTTGTTTTTCTTATATTTTCTTGTGAGTTATTCAAGTGTCAAGAAATTTGGTTTAACTACTGTTTTTGGAGTTATTTTGGCAGAGAAAACGCGAATGAGAGTGATAGAGACGTGAGAGGGAGAGATGAGCGTGGGAGAGAAGAGTTTTCTTAGGGTTAGGAGTCCAGTTTAGGACTTAGTCAAATAAGATTTTATTTAATTATTAAAAATATTATTTCCTTTATTTAAATCAGCTAATAACTAATAAAGATAAATTAATTACATTAATTTAACAACTTAAATAAAACACAATTTAATTCATTTCTTCCACCTAGGTTCGAACTAGGGTGGAGCAAGACTTCACTTCAAGAGGCCAATTTTGTCCCTCTCTCCCCAAAATGCCCCTCTATATTATTAATTAAATAATTAATTATATATTTAGGGAATAATTACAACTTCCTTTAGCGTGGAAAGATCATTGTATCCCTAGACCCTCAAAATCAAGGATTTTCCCTTTTTAAGTCCGGGTAAATACTCTTCAAGTACATCTTACGATTTTCAGGAGCCATACATGTTTAACCAACCTTTCACGCAAACTACTTTCCAAGTTAGTTTGACTTGGCAGTAGCAAGGCGTTCAGACGTCTTGGTCTACGCGCATCAATCTATGTAAACCTTGATCTAATCATAGGCATTCTTGACACATTAAGCATTTCTTATCTTATTCATTTTTAGGGTTGTTACACAAAAAAAGAGGGAAATAATTTCCAACCTCAGAGGGTCCGTATTTTTTAGCGGAAAAATGAATTACAATAAACCTCTTGATGTCGGTTATAAATAAAATAAATGACTAAATATATTTTAATTTTTCTCAATTAAATAAAAAAATTAAATTGAAAAATATTTTTATTTAATATTATTTAAATCATCTTTGAAGGATGCTTTTAAGTAAAATAAAAATTAAAAAATAATATAATTACGGATCGGACGTCAATAAAATTAATAGTATATAATTGTATCAATTTTTTAAAAAATATTTATTAGAGTAAGTTACCACAAAATATAAATGATATTTGACCTTCCCCCCCACCTTTTTGTTAACTTAAAAAATTGGATCACGGTTTTATGTAAATTAGAGTATTTATTAATATAAAATACTGACATCATGAGATCGGTATTTATATTTTATCCAAATACCGACCTAATGAGGTTGGTATTTTTATTTCATCCATATCCAAATACCGACATCATGCGGTAGGTATTTTTACATCATCAAAATACTGACATCATGAAGTCGGTATTTTTATTTTATCCAAATATCAACCTCATGAAGTCTGTATTTTTTCTTCATCCAAATATCAACCTCATGAGGTCGATATTTTTACTTCATCTAAATACCGACTTTATGATATTGGTATTTATCTTTCATCCAAATACCTACCTAGTGAAATCAATTTTTTTATTTCATCCAAATACTGACATTATAAGGTCAGTATTTTTTCTTTATCCAAATATTGACCTCATGAGTTCGGTATATTTTACTTCATCTAAATACTGTCTTCATGAGGTCGGTATTTATCTTTCATCCAAATACCGATCTCATGGGATCGACACTTTTACTTCATCGAAATTCAAAAACAGACATCATACGGTCAGTATTTTTATTTCATCCATATACTGACAGCAAGAAGTCAGTATTTTTATTTCATCCATGAGGTCGGTATTTGTTCTTCATTCAAATATCGACCTCATGAGGTCAGTGATGTTATTTTAGTTAGATTTGGACCTCATGAGGATGGTTTTGCATAAATAAAAAACTAAAAATATTATAATACCGACTTCTGAAGATCAGTAAACTAAAATCATTCAATTAATTAGTTTTTATTTAAAAAATTTAGATCATGGTATTAGAAAAATAATATTATCAATGAACTTAAAATATAAATCGACACTGGGGTGACAGTTTTATATAGCATTAATACATCTTTGAACCATAAATTGACTTCAAATGTTAACTTGCCCTCAACTTTCATAGGGCATAAATAGGCCCACTTTAATTTCCATTTTTCAATAAATAAACAGTGTTTCCAAACTAGAAAAATGCGGGAAATGAACGGCATTCTGCGCGAGTGAGGGTTAATTTACGAAGGCAACAAAGGTAAAAAAAGCTGAAATTATAACTTTTCACCCTTAACAATCTCTTTTATAATAATTAAAATTAATTTATTTGTGTTTTTTACTTTCAAAAAACATGGTAAGATATTTTTTTAAATATAAAAGGACATGTAAAATGTTTTTTTAGTAGGCACATTAATGACTCACTAATACACGTGGGATCGTTTTGCATTCTTTAAACACTTTGCCTCAAAAAATTGCGTGTTTATTATTGAAAGATAGGATCGTTAAAGGTCTATTTGGGCACTATGAAAGTTTGAGGCAAAGCTATTATTTGAATCCAGTGTAGGCCCAATCCCAAATATGTATGATGTCATTTTATGTAAGTTAAAAAAATTATTATTAAAGGACGACCTCTCATGTCAATATTTTTTGATTTAATATGATCTTTTATTTTTCTTAAAATTAATTTGGACCGACCTTCATAAGATCGATATTTTTTTTATTATATCTAATTCATTTTTTTAATAAAGCGACATCCGGATGGTCGTTGTTTACAATATTCTATCAATTATTAGTTTGGTTATAGAATAATACTAAAATTTCCTTTGGAACTTACTTTTAATTGTTAAAAAATGTACTAATTTTGTATACTTTTATAAAAAAAATTAATTAGACTTTCTGGAAAAAATAAAAAAATATCCGTAATCCATATTTAAAGTATGAAACTATATTGATATGGATTAGGATATAATTATACTTATATTTATAGAGAAATGTACTAAACTATCAGTACATCGTCTAATCATGAACATAAATCTCATGTTATGATGTAGAGTTGAAGACCTAACATATAATCTATTTTAGTATGAAATGAGAGATAAGATTATTAATAGTTTCGATTGGAATGTAGTCGAATCGAATTTGTAGTGTAACTATCTATTATAATCAGGTAAAAAAAAAAAAATCATATGGTATAAAATAAATAATTAATTATATATGGAAATACATTATCATTAAATAAATATCGATCATCAATTCAAGAGATTATTCATGAGATTTGATATGGATCAAATTTCACTGATCAATAAAATTGAATTTATAAATAAGAAAGTCTATATATAATACTCTTGATTCAACATTATTATTTTAATATGATTAATTTTATGTATGTTAATATTTAGTGAGATACCGCCTCATGGGTAGGTTTTTTTATTGTACTAATCATTTTATTAAGCGACAATCCGGGAGGTCGGTTTGTATAAAATATTTCTATTAATAATAATTCTTGCTAATTAGCATACTACTAAAATTTAATTTAAAACTTACAATTAATTGTTCAAAAAGTGTAACAATTTTGTATACTTTTATTAATAACAAGTTAGACTTCATGGAATAAATTAAAACAATATATATATATATTCATATTAAGAGTATTTAACTACGTTGCTATAAATTAGGATATAATTATACTTATATTTCTAGAATAATGTACAAATCTATAGTCCACGTATAATCTGAAATAAATCAATGGTTATGATGTAGAGGTGAAGAGCTAACTATTAATCTATACGAGTATGAAAGCGAGAAATATTATTATAATAACTTCGATCTCTTGAACGTATGTCAAGTGTAGTATCATTCCTAATTATGAGGACCATGTAAAATATACTTCATCTGGAATATGAAATATGTTGATTAAATTATGTTTAAAATACTATCATTTAAAGAAATAGCGATGATACAATTAAGGCAAGAAGATTGATAAATTATAATTGAAGTATAAATTAGGGGGAATATAATTTAATTAAAAAATTAAACTTGAATCGATAAATTAAATTTATTCAAATTAAAACTTTCTTATTTATATATATATAGATATATATATTTATATATATATAATTCAACTAAATTAACTTAGAAAAGACTTAAGTTCTTCAAATAAGTTAATGTGATTTGCTTGGTGAATATAGTGTTGGAATTAAGTTAAAACTAAACTAATTGGACATATTAAGTGTTAAGTCTTCAAAAAGGTAATGTGATTTAGTTAGTGAATATTATGTTGAATTTAGTTAAAATAAAGTAGCTATACTTAGGAAGATGTTAAGTCTTCAAATAAGAATGTGAATCTTTGGGTGAATATTGTGTGAATTTAAATTAAACACTAAATTAATGAGGACTTAGAAAGTTGTGACGTTCTTTATATAAGTTAATCGATTAGTTTGTTGAATATAGTGTTGGAATTACGGTAACAAAAACTAATTAGACTTAGAAAGTTGTTTAGTTCTATAAATAAGTTAATGTGATTTAATTGGTGAATATAGTGTAGGAATTATGTTAAAACTAAATAAATTAGACTTAAAAAGTTATTATGCTCTTTAAATAAGTTAATATTATTTAGTTGGTGAATATAGTGTTGGAATTAAGTTAAAATTAAACTAATTAGACTTGGAAAGAATTTAAGGTCTTCAAATAGGCTAATGTGATTTAATTGGTAAATATAGTGTTGGAATTAACTGAAAACTTAACTAATTAAACTTAGAAACATGTTAAGTTATTAAAATAAGTTAATGTATTAGATGGTGAAAATATTCATAGATTAGAATTAGTTAAAAATAAACTAATTTACATTAGGAAAGATGTTATAAGTTCTCAATTAAGAAATATACAATTTATTTGGTGAATTATAGTTGGTTATAAATTAAGTTAAAATAAACTAATAGAATTAGAAGATGTTAAGTGCTTCAATAAGTAATGTGATTTAATTGGTAATAAGTGCTGAATTAAGCTAAAAAATAAACTAATTACACTTAGCAAATTGTTAAGTTCTTCAAATAAGTTAATGTGACTTAGTTGTGAATATATTGTTGGAATTAATTAGAACTAAACTAATTAGGACTTAGAAAATTGTTAAGGTCTTTTAAATAAGTTAATGCATTTAGTTGGTGAAATGGTTGGTGGAACTAGTTAAACTAAACTAATTAGGACTTATAAAATATGTTAAGTCTTTCAAATAGGTTACTTTGATTTTAGTTTGTGAATATTGTTGTTGGAATGATTTCAAACGAGCGTTAGTTTTACCAAACAATATTCACACAAGGCACATAAGCATCTACTCAGTGGCTCCACACCATCTTGTATTTACTAAATCTACACTATGTTTACCTAGGTATTGTTACTAAACATTGCAGGGCTATTCACATCTTGTTCGTGAGTCTACCATACCATCAGCTAATGCTAGTCAGTGCAATAATTTGAATACTAATAGTGGATCAATTAAATTTTAAAGCCTTCATCTTGAATCCAATGGCTCGGAGCATAATACTTCCACCACCCAGCACTTAGATGCACGTGGTCTTCAGGAAGGCGATAGACACAATTTTTGTAGACTTGTCATCGAGCCGTTAGGATAAAAGTTTGATTTAATTATGTTTAATCTTTTGTTTGTTTTTTTATATTTTAGTTAATTCATTGATTATTTTTTGTTTATCATTCTTTCTCAATGAACTCATATTTCAGCTTACATCCGTATGTGGGTGTGTCAAGATTATTTTGAAGGGCAACGGTACTCACTATAATTGTGTGTACCTGACTTGGGGTTCGATTCGAATTAAAAATAGGGGGCAGATGTTCAATGAATTTAAGGTAAGAATGTGTATCAATTAAATGCACATCATGTAGATTTAAATTCGATAGTCATTTGAATAATAAATATTTAGTCATTTTTCATTAAATAAATATTATGTCTTGGTTCCTGAACATAATGAAGAGGTGCATGAAAACATCAAGGTTTAAATTTCAAAGTTGCTTTCAAGTACATTTAGTGAATGTCGAAAAAAATAATAGAATTCCTATGTTTATGGTAACAACACGATGGGATCTGTGACGGGAACATTGGGGGTACTATTTAAAAGATTAAGGCAGAGGATGAATTGCGAAGATGGCACTCGCGCATCAAAAAAGGAGGGATTCTTTTGCACACCAGCGGAGCTAGAGCCTAGGGACTAGGAAGGAAATAATGGTATACTTTTTTAATTTTGTAAAGAACTTATTTCCTTTTCGTTTGATAAGTAGGTTTTTGGAAATTAAATAATACCTGAGTTTTTTGCAAGAAAAAGAGTTAGGGTTTTTTTTTTTTTTTTTTTTTTTTTTTTTTTTTTTTTCTTTAGGTTGATAGTTGTAGAAGAGATGTTGAGGGTTACTATGTCAAGAGCGTACAAAGCCGATGAAAAAGAAAGAAAGATGAAGATCTACGATGCTCAAGAAACATATGTGTAGAACCTATTTAAGGAATATTTTTTCTCTTTTGTTAATTACATTTATTAGTGGAGTCATTGTTTAAATTACAGGATAGGTTTATACGAATGTCTCAGGAATATTGTAGTACTCTACCTCTTGGAGCTGGGACAGATCATTTAGACAAGAAGAAAATGATAATTTTTGGAAACAAAGTGCAGGTGAACCGATTAGAGCTACAGCTATCTAGAAAGGACATATCAAAAGAAGACAGCTTGGTATTGTGGTTCATCATCCTATTGCTTCAATGGCAGAGATAACAAGACAATATCTGCAATGGAGGGTGACATAGCTTTTCTCAATGGGGAGCTTGCTATTGTAGCCGATAGACAGAAGAAGATAGAGGTGGAGATTACGACATTAAAGGAAGAAGAGAACAAGAGGTATGCAGCACTTCAGGACCAACCAACTTTTCTTTTGAATCAGGAAAGATACTTCCTACATGTCCTGCAAGCAGTGAAGATGGAGCTGATCATGAATGTGATGATAATGATAAGGGTGATAAGGAGTACTTATATTTGCATGACATTTTAGACTTCCATATTTTTGGAATTGTTTGATCGTATTTTAGTTTATTTGGAGGTTGAATGAAGTTTTTTTTGAAATATTTTAATGCATATGTTGAAAATAGTTTGTTGTTTTGGTTGGATGAAGTTTATTTTAAAATATCTCATTTGGAATTCTTTCAGTTGGATGAAGATTATTTGGCAATAGCTTATTTTGAATTCTTTAGGTTGTTTTGATATTAATATGCAAGTGGGATACTAAAATTGTAACTAAATGCTGCCAATTCTGTAGCATAAATACCGACTTCCAGTTGTCGAAATGTCAAAAATAAAAAATAAAAATTCCGACCTCCGGAGGTCGAAATCTAAAAAATTATAAATAAAAATACAAACCTCCGGAGGTTGGAATCTCAACAATAAAATAAATAAAAAGACCGACCTCCAGAGGTTTGAATGTAGAAAATAAGAAACAAAAATACCGACCTAGGAAGGTCGGAATCTTAAAGATAAGAAATAGAAATACCTACCTCCGGATGTCGGAATCTAACCCAAATAACAAAAAAATGACATCCGGAGGTTGGAACCTAATAAATAATAAATAGAAATACCGACCTCCTGAGGTCGGAATAGAAAAATAAGAAAAAGAAATACTGGCCTCCAGAGCTCGGAAACAAAAAAAAAAGAAATAAAAATACCGACCTTCAGAGGTTGGAATCTCAAAAATATGAAATGCTGACTTTCGGAGGTCGCAATCTCAAAAATTAGAAATAAAAAATACAAACCTCCAGATTTCAGTATTCTAAAATTTGAAAATTAAATATGCTGACCTCCGAAAGACGGAAATAATAAAAATAATAAATGAACAAATATATTAAAGAGACCTACGGAAGTCGGAGTACTAGATGTCTGAATTGAATAGCGACCAAGATTCTTTCGGCCTCTGGAGATCGGTATTTTTATGTTGGTATTCACTATTTTTTAGTAGTAAAAAATTCTTTCTGTCATTATTTTCATCATGTCTTTTGCATTATCATTAGTTCAAGAACATGGCGTACTCATTTGGGGACCGGGTCTTGACCCTTTCGAGTCCAAATCGTAATCAATTTACATATTGTCCTTTTATTGACTAATGAAGCGTTCTATGATTTGACTGGTTAATTTGAAGTTCGACAAGGAATGTGGTTTCCCATAAGATCATTCGAATTACTCATTTCCATTAGAGTTGCAATATCTTGCACAAAAAGGATTAGAACTTCAAAATATTATCATCACAATAGATATGAACTATAAAAAATGTATTAATAAGACCTTTCAAATGAAGAGAGCGTTGTGAAATTTCCCAACTTATTTTGCATATGAACGACTCAATTTTTCATACCAAGCATTTGTAGATTATTATTTAAGTATACAAAAGCATGGAATGTTTGTAAAACAAAATTGGGACCAAGGGATTTAAAACCGTGGGTTGAAAACAACTTCTTTTATAAAAAACCGTTTTTTAAAAATGCAGTTTTCCAATCCATTTTGAAAATGTTTTATAGAATGCTTTTGAAAGAGGCATAAGAAAAAAAATTCGATAGCTTTAAACAACTTGCTAATGTTGAAAGGTTTCATCGTGACAATACTTATTTTGTCAGTATCCTTAGGGATAACAATACTTTGTTTCGATTACTTTTCCATTTTCATCTAGTTTGTTTTGCAATACCCCTTTGATCAATAATATATCAATTTTTGTCTTTCTATTGAATCGATACTTGATTTTTTCAAAATTGGGATCGAATTATCCCATTGCTTGCAAAAGATGATGACTCTTAGTTTCTCATTTATTCGATTAGGTTCCATTTGAGATATCACTACAACGGAAGCTTATTTTCTTAGACAAGATCACTTCTGAATTTTCCTTCATGTTTATCGAAAATGAAACTTTCATGATAATTAGTATTATGTCGCCATTCTCTTGGAATATTTGATCTATCAGCTAGACTAGTCGACTTTCCTTCGCAGTAGTTGACTTCAATATGAATTTTGAAACTTATATCTGCAGTATTTTCCACTATTTTGATGGGGGGGTGATATAGCCGTCGCCTGCTTTAATTTCCTACATAATAGTGTTAGTGTCATCAAATACAACATGCACATATTATTCAACACTTAAAGTTATTTTATTAAAAACATGAAAGACTCTATTGATAGGTTCATAGCCTAAGAAAATGCCTTCGTCACTACATGGATTAAACTTAACAAGATTGTTCTTACCATTGTTGTGGATGAACCACTTGCATATGTATGGATGAAAGTAGCTTATGTTTGGTTTCTTACCTCTCCACAGTTCATAGGGAGTATTCTTCAGTATCAATTTAATTAAGCACATATTAAGAATGTGGCATGTAGTGCTCACTGCGTCTGCCCAAAAGTGATCTAGAAACTTCTATGCAAAAGCATGTTTCTGATGACTAAGAGTGATGGTTTTTGACTCAAGTAGTGTAACTTCTCCTTTTAGCATTACCTCCAATCGAACAACATATTACTACTTTTTTATTGTTTTGAAGTTGTTCTTTCTTTCCACACATTACGTATGGAGAATCGGCTATGAAGTACCACATTCCCTTTTTGTAGGTTTTCTTGAATTGCTCCTGCAAGACAAAAAAATTAGTTTCTTTTAGGAACCCAAGTATTTTTGGGCCATTGATGATTATAAGATTTTGGTCTCCAAATCCATTTTCTAGAAAAATTTTCTACATCTGAAAGATTTATGACCTATACCGCAATAAGTAAAACACACAATTGTTAGAATTATGACTTGGAGAGTTTATTCAGTAGAGCATTATTACTTTTTGATGTGAATATAAAACTATGTCCTGAAAGATTTTCTGAACTATTTCAATGGCATTTTTACTTTCTCCCAATTCTTTGTAGTTAGAATCAATTCAATCTGATTTCTTCAAAGGAGAATATGCCAAACTTTCTTTTCTGTTGAAAGTTGTGGTAATCGTCAATAAATTTCTATAATTCATCACTAACCATATCCAAAGAGTTTTGTAAGTAATTACAATTTGCACAATTATAAGATCTTACCTCGCTTGTTTCTCCTAGATACATGAAACAAGATTTTTCCATTTAATCGTTGTCATCATCGGTTGTTTATCCTTGTTTCCATGCTCCGAATCTTTTTTGATCTTCATTTTGTCCATTGGTTCTTCTTCTTCATTTTGGACAAGTTTTGTTGATATGTATTTGTTCTCTGCAGTAGTACCATCGATCATTGTTTCTTTTGAAGTCCTTTGTTTTTTAATCTTTTGACGGTCGCTGCCCTTTGTCTGAAGCATGTTTACTCTATGATTAATGGGGGTCATTCTTATATATTATTTCATCGGCGTTCCTCCTATGTTTCTATGTGTCTCACCAAATCAAAGCCATGTTTTCTTTTTTGTCGTTACGTGTTGTACTGTTAATGTGATTTGTTAATTAAGCCATTAAGTTACCCGAAGTTCATCATATGTAATGTTCAGTAAGATGTCACTCTTTAACAATGACAACTTTTGTTTTCACAGTCTTGGTGAAGACTGTTGACAGTTTAGGACTCTTAAGAGTGTTGAAGACACCATTCCAACAGATTCTTAGTTCAATGGACAATTTTTGCTGAATCTTGAGAATATAGATTCAACATTTCATCGCAAAGTTGAACAGTTCGTACTCATTTACAAGGGAGCTGATTTGGGCTTCACTTACTTTCGTCGTTCCTTTCATAGTTAACTTCAAAGATTATCCTACATTTCTTCGCAGTTCGTCATTTGGAAATTTGTAAATTCTGACCTCTCTTACTGAAACCATACAACAACTCATACCTCTAGCGTTACTTTGAATTACCTCTTGTTGTTCATTAGTAATATCGAACAATTAAGGATCAAAAGAGTCTTTTTTTCGGTTCCATACTTTCAGTTAATTTCAAGGGAATGCCTTGATGCCTTTCTTGATGAATACTCAAGCTTGAAGTTCATTTGCAGGGGACAAAGATTCTGAATCTATTTTCTGTGAGAGTATTTTTCCACTTGATGGAAGGTCTCTATGTAAAAAGGGTCTGTCCTAAAGAAAAGCACCGGGTGGGTATTTCGATGGAATTGACATTTGATCTTTACTCTCGTGTGGTTTTAAAACACTAAAATCCTCTTAGACCTTCTCGGCATACAATGATATTCATGAGGGAGGGGTTAATTTAAAATTAACTTAGTAAAACTAATAAGTAGTCGAGAAGACTCACTGAAATTAGTAGGAAGCTAAACAATAAGAGAAAGTTGCAATAAATACTTGACACAAAAGGTTTTATCCTGGTTCAGATCACCAATGCAATTCCTAATCCATTCCCTTTGGGTTTCAAGGGGTTTCTTTAAGAGCTTTAAAGAGATCTTCGTGCTACAGAAATTTGAAACTTTATCATGTGTTATATGCAATTCATATTTTTACCTTGACACTGCCTTAACCTGTATACCTACACGCAAATTCTTTCATTTCTCTTTTCTTTTCATTTCTATACTGTTAGCTAAGCTCAAGTGAAGATGCGTACATTACAATACGAATCTGGGTCTGTTTATGTAGATGATTATATGTGCTCTTGTAAGGAAAACCCCACCGTATTTATCTCAATCAAGGATTAATTTATGGAGTATTTGATTTATGCGACTTGTATCTATATCATGAAGTAAATGCGTGTCCTCTTTCATTTCTTGTTGGATTTGATATTTCTTGTATAATGGACAGACTTGTTATCTTGTCACTTGATTTATGACTTTTCCCTTTCTTGATGATTCAGTTGATCTCTGCCAAGTGTGCGAGTATTCTTCTTCATTTATATTTCGCTTTATGTGCTGATCAGCCATATATTTCTTTTCTTGTTTTGTCCCTTTAATTTGAGGCTTGCCTTCCGAATGTTTCTCTAAAATTTCAAGCAAACATTCATTTCCTTCTTGAAGTCATTTTCGTTGATGATCTTCCTTTGTTTGTGGAAAATAATGACATACGAAAATTGAGATATAAAGCGTAAGTGTCTATTTTAAAAATCAACTAACTCAACGAGTTAAACAAATTGGTGCACAGAAGGCTGAATATTAGGTTCGGTTTGCTTGTTATAGACGCAAATTTTTATGTTCTACTACAACATAAGATTTGTGACAACCACCCTTAAGATTGAAGAAAGAATTTTTTTTTAAATAGGCATTTAATAAACTACAACAATATTTTTTTGATAGATTTAATTTATAATGATAGAAATCTAACTAAAAGAAAGAAAATGATTCTTATTTAGTCCTAGAACCCACGAATTCCAAAAAGAAAAAGTTATGGAAAAACAATGTCAATTTTTTAATATTTATTTTGTTTTATTTTAATAAAAAATGCATAAGTACTCCCTTTGCACTATGTTGGAAATTTGAAGGACACACATTTTCTTTAAATGTCCTAATACCTCCTATAAGTAATTTGAAATGTAATAAATATATTTTTTTGGTGTTGTGGTGTAGAGAGTTTTCAAAGCAAATACAAAGTAAAAAATATGAAGAAAAAGAAATTGTAATTAGTTGTATCATAGTAAAATTTACAGTCAAACAATGTACCAAAATTAATACCACAAAATAGATTTTTACATACTACAAAGATCCTTTAATGTGTATGAACTGTCCAAGTGTTTCTATTGATTTATAAGTATAATAAAAATATGTCATTCATATGATTGGTTTCATGTAAGCGAATACTATTAAATATCTACTCTTAATAAAGTATAACATCACTAATTTAAACTTCTAAGTTCTCTTCAATTTCTATACAAAAATAATTTGTATGCATTTGATTTAACCAAAGCCAAACAATTTTACATCAACTGTTGCAAATGAAGGAAATTAAAGCAAATTTCATCTACAAATTATGTACCTTTTTCTTTTATTGTTAGTGTTGTGACATGTTAATTCAATAAGGTGAACATCATTTGTTTGTTGTTCGTGTAGCGTATACCCTGACCTTACCAATAGTATTGTGTTTAATTTCTACAGATTATCATGCGTCCAAATGAACAAATACTACATTTACCTTCTTCTGATTGAATAAGAAACATTGCCATTCATTTAATCGATGAAATTCTAAATAGGATGTTTTTTCGAGATGTTGTAAGACCTATTACACTGTTTATGAATTGTCAATACCCTTGCCGTACAATTCCAAAAGTAGGAAACACAAGAAGACTTTATAACCCCTACCATTGTATTTATAATTATCATTCTCAATTGTTTCTTCAATTTTCATGTAGGAACAACATTGAATGTTATCCTTGATTTTACTAGTCTAAAAGTATGTCCTAATATTAATCGTTTGATACAGTTTCTCACCAAAAAATTATTTCGTCCTTAAACATTCATTTACTTATCCACCATACAAGATCCCTTACTTCTTATTTTATTGTTCAGCATTGAGACATTTGTCTCTCATGGAAGTGAAATAACTTATGCTTCCTTTAGGGATTTAATAAGTTGATTAGCCTAAAATTAAAATTTGTAACGTTATCTTCTAATAATTTTGAAATTTTGATCTCTAGTTGCCCATTGCTTGAGGATTTGATTCTAAAAGACATAGACAATTTGTACCGCCTGATTATTGATTCTCCTAAGCTAAGGTCATTTGTATTTTGTGGAGATATACAATAGATATATCTAGAAAATGTACATCTTCTTTCCAATGTTCTGTATGAGCATGCAGAATTAGTTCTAGAGGAAAAATGATTTTGATAATATTTTTTCGTTTATTCATGTTCTTGATTATTTCAGCTGGTATCATTTTGAGGTAATGTTGCTGCATTTCACTTGTATTTTCATCATGGAAAAGATAGAGAGAAAAATAAATATAAGTGACTACTTGAATTTCAATTTCTTCAAAAATACAAGTGAAATGCAGTAAACATCTACCTCAAATTATTCCAGATGCAATACTCAAAAAGCAGAATAACGAAAAAAAATATTATCAAAATATTTTTCCTCAAGGAACTAATTTGGCCGGATCATAAAAACAATTGGAGAGAACGAGACATTTTAGATATATTCAAATTGTATATCGCCACAAAGGACAATGACTTTAGCTTAGGAAAGGGAATATCAATATCAGGAGTACGAATTGTCTATGTCTTTTAGAACCATATCCTCAACAATGGGCAATTAGGATCGAATTCAAACGTATTAGAAGATAATGTTATAAATTTTAATTTTAGGCAATAATTATTAAATCCCTTGAGAAGCATAGAAGGTGTATTAACTTTCCATGAATACAAATGTGTCTCAATGCTAAACAATAAAAAAGAGTAAGGGATCTGGTATGGTGGATAGTAAATGGAAAGTTTAAGGACGAATTGTTGAATGACAATTTTTGGTGAGCAAATTGTATCAAACGATTAATATTAGGAACATTACTTTAGACTAGTATAAAATTAAGATAACATTAAATTTTGTGTTCCTATTTCAAAAAAACTGAAGAAATAATCGAGAATGAGAATTATTAAATCCAATGGTTCGTGGATATCAAAGTCCTCTGGTGTTTCCTCACATTTGGATTTGTACGAAAAAAGTATATTGACAATCCATAAAAAGTGTACTAGTTCTTACAACATCTGAAAAGACAATCTATTTAGAATGTCATTGATTAAATGAATGGCAAGGTTCCTGTCGATCAGAAGAGGTAAAAATGTAGTCGTTGTTCATATGGACGCGATAATCGTATAAATTAAACACAATACTATTTGTAAGGTCAAGTATAAGCATACATGCAAACAAAAAACAAACAGATCACAAACTTTAAAAATAAAAAAAAACTTGTACCATTGAGAGATGAAATTTGCATTATTGATTTCATAATTGCAACTCTTGATTTAAATTGACCTGGCTTAGGTTAAATTAATATTGCTATAAAAGATTTTTGTATAGAATTTGAAGAGGAAGTTAGAGTTTCAAATGACTGAGTGGTACTATTTGTACTTGAAAAATTATAGTACAGGGTTCTTACATATAACACTTTATGACATAACATGTGCTGTGCACATATTATAAATCAATATATAACACTGAAAATTCATCAACACTAAAGAAGTCGTTTGGTTAGTATCATATAAAATAGTATTGATGTTAAATTTTACTACAATTGTTTGACTGTAAATTTAACTCTGGTACAACTAATAGTACTATTTCAATTAACTTTTTTGGGATATATGACCCCAAACATTTATGCTACAAGAAGAATGATTATTTATCCTTAGTGAAGGGGATTATTTCGAAACTCTGCCCCAGGAATTTTTTGATGAGATTCCAGCAAGCTTCTCAGATATAAAATTTAATCACCTGAGGATAGTTAAGTTTTATGATGTATTATTAGTAATCCCTTAGAAAACAAGAAAGTTCTACTAACCGTACAAAAAGTAAGTTTCCATTCAATACTTCAATCTCGCCTAAGAGAATTTAACACACAACAGAATTTCGATATTAACATCAACTGAAGAATCCCAAATTGGGTGATGCTTGTTCCTAAGGAACGAACATGTCCTACATACTTCTCGTTCTAACTTGGAATAATCCCTTAAGAAGCAATAATTCTCTACTAACATGATAGAAAGTAGGTTCCACTCAAATTTTCAATCTCGCCTAAGGTAATTCAACACATAACATAACTTCAAAATACATATCAACTCATGAATGCAAAATTGGGTGATCCTTTTCGAGTTTATTCTTCATAGTTGAGGAAGATCATGTCCAACATATATACATCTTGGTCTATCTTGGACTAATTCCTTATGAAACAAGAGATTTCTACTAGCCAGACAGAAATTAATTTTTGAGATCTAGAAAGGATAGCATGTAGACAACATTTTACTCCTAACTTTCTTTTCCCCCCCCACCCCCCCCCCCCCCCCAGGGTTTTGAGATGTTGATTTTCGATAGACCCTCGATAAAAATAAATCATTGCATTAAAACCATCTATAAAAAACCAAAAATAGAGAAAGGAAATTAGATTTTTTTCTACATTTCAGAATCCAAGAAAACAACATCTACCCCCAAAAAATTACTAAGAGGAAGATAGTGCTGTCTATTTCACAAAATGACAACACCCAAATGAGAAAGATTTATTTTTAAACACAACCAGGAATGAAATTTATGCTTATCAGATATAAAAAATTATTATGATACTGAAACATCCAAAAAAACTATAAAAGAATTCAAAATGCCCTTTGGAAACACGTTATCTTAGATACGAACACAAATTTGTATGTTTTTAAGTATTCAAATTCATCACCCCGGATGAAAGAGGGAATTGTAAAGGGAGAGAGGTTTCTTCTAATTAAATTTAAACAGGGAACTGAGAAGCGGGGAATAGGTGGTTTTTCTTCCTAAATACAGTTTACAGAAATAAATATGGAGTGGGCGTGGGTGGGTGAGTGGGTGAAATTAGTATTGGAGGTTTCTTAGTGTATTGTCTTGTACGTAGCCAATTTCTGTGACCATTAAATTCGAGAAAGAAACTTAAAAGGAAATGAAATGTGACATGTAGTTGAAAATTTTAGAGATTAATGTATTATAATTGTTTTATTATAAAATAGAGTAAAAATAGTCATTTTATTTTAATTACCTTTTTTTTTTCTTATTATAAGAAAATCATAAATAAAAATGATAAATTCATTAATTTGCACTTTAAGAATTTTTCTGAAGGTTTGTACAAACAGGATTAATTTACAAAATAATAAAGGAATAATTTGAAGGATAATGAGATCAAATGATTGGGAAGAATTAGCCATAATATAGTGAAAAAAATAATATAGACATAAAAGATTTTATTTCCAAAATGACCTGAAAAGTACATATTAGGAAAACTTGAGAGAAAAAGAGAGTAAAAAACATGTGATTTGTTTAATCGGAAAAAAAAAAGGGCCTAAATACCTGGAGTATCGGAAATGGTACAAAAATTACTGCTCCATTCCCACCTATTGGCTATTAAATGACCCTTATCATCCACTTTGGGCCAATTATTAACCACTTATTTCACGTTTTAAATTTAAAACTTTTATTTAAATATTTTAAATACACGGTGATTAAGTATTGGTTATAATTTAACTTATAATATAATTTGTTAACCCATTCTACTACCCCAACATTAATAATAGACACATACCCAATTAATAAATTCTCCCCATTATTAATACACAACATGAAAATTAATACCAATGAATGTTTCTAAAAATTTAAGCTAAAAATTTCTATAAAAGTATATTATCATAAATTCAAATCTTCAATCAACACATATTATAATTCAGATATCCAAATAAAAATTACCGATAAACATAAAAGTCTACTATGTTCATCTTTAATTATTCATTCACCTCAATTATGAGATGTTACTTAATAGTATTTTTTTTAAAATGATATATTAATGTTTTCATATTTAAAACAAATAATAAGTATTTAATAAATAATATTTAAAAAAAGTGCATGAATTGATTCGAGAGGTGCTAGTTTTTTACCTTTAATCATAAATTTTCGAATTTCAAGCTTGAAGAAACAAATCTTATTGGTAGTTGTCTCCTAAATAATGTAACGACATGTTAGTAGTTGGCAGAACAAACAACATTTGATTCTCTGGAAAAAATGGCTGGGACGACCGGATTTGTAACGACGGACCGACATAGTCACGACGACGTGAGGAGGTGTCGTCCCATGACACTTAGAATTTGATATTGGGTACTGATGAAAACGACTCGCCGTTGTAAAATGTTAGGACCTTGCAGGACGTGCCGTCACACAATACACGACGAGACCTCGTGAGTTTTCGATGCAAAACACTTCAAAACACAAACACTTTGAGGGAAGAATTTAGTACAAGAAACGATGTTCTGACCGTCATGACGGAGGCAACAGGGGGGGGACGGACAGTCAAGCTGTGACGGGCCCCGTTCACAGCTGTTGCGGCCGTTCAAGGCTAAGTGATTAGACGGGAGATGAGACGACCTGTGTGACGGACGTGCAGGCCACGGCCCGTCACAGGTTGAGAAAGAAAACACCACAAAGAAGTCCCAGGCCAATAGGATTCATCTACAAGTTTTAGGGGTCGTTTTGGAATATTCTTTCCTTTAAATTTAAAGATTGAGGGTTGTTAATATAATAGCGTCTAATACTTGGGGGTTAAAGAAGGTACCTAAGTTAATAGTGGTTATTATTTCCATCTTTCATTCTTAATTACATAAATAATTAGGGGTAAAAGCAAGAGGGTTTGAATAAAAAAAAAACAAAAGAAAAGAACAGAAAGAGAGGGAGAAGAAAAGAAAGAAAACGGAACGATCGTAGAGAGCAGAGAAACGAAGAGGATAGCAAGGATTTGACGAAGATAGCTTGTTGATTCAATTCTTCGGTGGAGGTAGGTTATGGTTTATGTACTATATTCGTAGTGAATCCTTAATAGTGAATATTAGTGTTGATAGTATGTAAACCCTGCTATGTGCTTAAGTTGATGCTTGGCAGATTATGATTATGAAATTGCGATCTGAATTAACAAAGCATGATGACGATATTGAATCCCAAATCTTGAAAGAACCCTAATTCGCTTGATATCTTAATAATGCGAATGATGATGCTTAGTTGTTTGTAAAGAAGAGATTAATGAATATGAGGAGCGCGGTTGCCACGTTTCCCGGTACCGGATAGAATATGAGGATAGGAGGCCAGAAGTGTTCACGTTCCGAACACGGTAAAAATGAACTCCCGGCCGTGCACGTCCAGGAAGGTAACAGGATAGTAGCATGAGGATCGGAGTAGTGCCACGTTCCGGCACCTGGCACCAGGATAGAAATAGAGGATCGGAGTGTCACGTACCGACACAAGAGGAAGAAGATAATGAATCTGAAGAAATGGAATATACTCAATTAAGAACTTAATTCCCAAATGGTATGGAGAGGATTGAGTCCTCATGTGTGAAATTGGTTTGTAGTTATTGATGACATTCATTTGTTATTGCTTACAGTGAGTATTGTAGTTGATTTACATTTATATTGATAATATACTGTTCCCATTTTGAGTTTGGCGATGATATTACTCAGTACGTGTGGTTGTAATGACCCCTACTTTTATGTTTTCCTTTTTTATTGGTGGAGTGCAGCAAACGTGCGTCATCTTCGACTACAACAGTGTTTCAAGCCAGTCTTCGTCACACGGATCTTCAGGGTGAGCTAATGCTCTAGCATGGGGACTGGATATCCTCCTCATGTCTTGAGTGCCTTGACGTTTCGGCATAGACTAGCTTTATTTGTTTTAGCTTATTAGATTACTCTTTAGTTTAGTTAATGATCTAGATGTTTATTGTGGTGATTGCCTGACGTCCAGATTTTGGGAATTAATAGAAGTTGGAATTTAGAAGTTATGAATTGTCTTTTTATTTATGAGTTTAAGTCGTCGCATACTTTATGTCGATATTAAATGAAATGATAAGGTTTAATTGGTTTTTTTTTTTGGGGTTTCGCCTCACAATAGGAGGGAAAGGTGGGTGTGCCAGTCGCGTCACTGATTTTGGGTCGTGAATGTGAAAAACTTGTTATCAGAGCCTTAGGTCATTGGTCTCATTCACACAAGAACAGGTCTAGTTAGAGTCTTCAGGACGGGGTTAGGGGGACGCCTTTATTTTCCTTGAGAGGCTATAAGACTTTAGGGAAAATTTCCTCTTTCATTCTTCTTCGTGATACACTTGAGTCAATTGGATCCGGGGCGATACGAATTGGTACTGACCATCTTCCTCTATTTCGCAGGATGGTTAAGAAACTAGAAGCACGACCGCACAGCAGCAACAACGGAGCAAGAAAGACTGAGCAAGCCACTGGGCTGTTGTAGCGAGAGGAAGAGCAACGGCAGAGGCGTGGAGATGTCGTGGGAGGACGTTTCCTCTAGCGGAAGGGACCAAGACCTAGCCCATTGATAATAGGGCAGTGACTCCTCCACGACCGAGGAGGTGATAAGATGAGGGGGAGGAAGGAAGGGGATGAGAGAAGGAACAAGGACAGAATGAGGAAGGAAATGCCACCCCAACCTCACCCCAGCGATGACAACCAGGTTATTGCTTATCTTAGTGGGTTATCCGATCAGGGTCAGGGCACCATCCAGTGGTTTTTATGCACCAACATCGGTTTCCAGAGGTACGAACATGCGGCTACTATGGTCCCCGCCATGGATGCATATTTGGGAATAGGCCACATTTCACGGCTGACTACTGGGCTCCTATTATGACAAAAGATCAGCATGAACTTTTCGTAAGTTCTTGAATGAAACCTCCAGTCTTTAATGGGCGCAGAATCAGAGGATGCCTACGATTTTCTGGTTGATTGTTGTCATGAGGGAACTACCACAAGAGGGTTATAGTTAGAACGGTTTGGCGTTGAGTTCGTGAGCTATCAGTTTAAAGGGAACGCCAAACCGTGGTGGCGGTCACAGTTGAGTGGTCAACCAACAAGAGAGGCACACCTATGGACTGGGAATCATTCTCTACCCTGTTTATGGAGAAGTTATATCCCAAGGGAGTTGAGGAGATAGAAAAAGAAGAGTTCTTGAGTCTAGAGCAAGGGAGGGATGACAGTAACGCGTATGAGGGCTAAATTCTCACGCACTATCCAGATACGCCACCCAACTTTGTTTCAGTCCACAAGGAAGGATTCGCCGTTTTGTGAGGGGTGAGGGTAAGAGTGCGGATTTTCAGCTAAGGTAGCGGCTACGGCAACCTCCTTCCAAGAGGTGGTGGTGGGTAGGACTTTTTGTATAGAGGGGAAGGAGTGAAGCCAGACGACTTCACCAGGACATCGACATGAAAGTTTCACGGGGAGGCGAAGTTTAGAGTTTAAGTTAATGGTTCTCACTCTAGAGGACAGAGCTCCGGAGGTACTCAAGTCACCCATCAGTCTTCACTACAGACGTAGTTTGGGGTCAACCTCAGACGGTCGACACTATCCAAGAGACCTATGACATGAACCCCGGAGTGTTATGGAGGGGGGAGGTTGAGAAATCAAGAGGTATGTCACGAACAGAGTTACAGAACACCCCACTAGATAGAGGTATGGTAGAGGTTGGTCATGGTAGAGGCCGCCTTTTCTGGAGGACGTGGTGGTCGAGGTAATGGTGGTCCATCACAACGGCAAGAGGTGTGATGGGCAAAATGGAGCCACTACTACGCAACATGGTAGGGGCAATGGAAGACAACGATTAGGGCCCATTGTTAGCTTCCCTGGGGAGAATCTGAAGAAGCGGAGGCGTCTGACTGCGTTATCCAGGTATCTTTTGGTTTGTGATTGCATTGGCATCGGTATTATTTGGACCCTGGCTCCACGTTTTCATATGTATATCAATAATTTGCTAATGGTCTAAAAATTGCAATGTGAATTACTTGACAGCTATTCGGTTGTTTATACACCGGTGGGTGAGCTGTGGTAGTTGAAAAGGTACATAGGTCTGTTTGGGGGACATTTGTGGGGAGCAAAACACTGATGTCAGATTTGGTTATTTTAGAAAAGAAATGGGGTGACTTTGAGTAATTCTGGGTAATGACTGGCTCTCCAATTTTGCGATCTTGGAATTGTAATGCTTAAAACTGTGACATTGGCCAAGCCCTGGGACAGATCGTTAGTGGTGGGAGGGTGACTACACTTCACAATACGGTGCTTATCATTCTCATTTCTTGTACTAAGAAAATGGTTATAGTAACGGGTGTTTAGCTTTCTTGGCCATCTCAAGGATTGCACTTACCCAAGTACCTTCGATGAGTCCGGGTTTCGGTAGTCCGACGGATTTTTGGAGGTGTCCCTGCAGATAGTCATGGTATGCCCACCAGCTAGGATATGATTTTAGATCGATTGAACGGGCACACGCCCCATTCCCCTTTTGTACACCCCCGATAGCATGGCGCCCGAGGAGAGTTAAGAGAGTAAAGGGTCAACTTCAAGAGTTGTGAGCAAGGCTTCATTAGACCAAGTGCCTCTCCTTTGGGGTGCTCGGGTTGGTTTGTGAAGAAGAAGATGGGAGGTTTTCGGATGTGCTAGACTACCGACAGTTGAAACAAGGTAAACTATTAAGAAAAGGGATCCTCTTCCTCGCATGAGACTTATCGATCATTACAAGGTGCGTGTGTCTTCTCTAAGATGACTTGAGATCCGGTCGGTATCATCAATTGAAATACGGGCAACGGGATGTGCAAAAGATGCTTTTCGAACGAGGATGATGGACATTACGAAGTTTGGTGCGTTTTTGGTCTTACGAACGGCCCTGCTGCGTCATGACTTGTGAAAGGGATATTGAAGGCGTATTTGGACTCTTTGTGATCGTATGAGAGAGAATTACTGGTTATATCTAAAAAGTTAAGAAGGAACATGAGGAGCATTTGAGGGTTGTGTGGAAATGTGAGGCGAAAAAGCTGTAAGCCAAGTTCTATTAAGTGTGAGTTGGCTAGATGCATGTCCTCTTGGGGCATGTGGTTCGAGATGGCGGGTGATGGTAGATCCTTCTAAGATGAGACAGTGAAGAATTGGGTAAGACCCACTAATTGTGTCAGAAACGGAGTTTTATTGGGTTAATAGCTACAACCGCCGCTGGTCAACGGATTCTCTTATGCCTCCCAATTGACGAACTTGACTAAGCAGAATGTTCATTTGTATGGTCAGATGTGAATGTGAGGAAAGATTTCAGAAGAAGCTTAAGAATTTGTGACCTACCGCACCTATCCTCAACGTGCAGGTGAGGGTAAGAACTTCTTGTTTATTGTATGAATCCTATTGGGTTTGGTGCAGAGTGATAATGCAAGAAGAAGTGATTGTTACATAAAGACCAATTAAAAGTGCGATGAACTTAACTATCCAACTCATGACTTGGAATTGGCGCGGTGGGGGTAGTGTTTGGCATTGAAGCAATGGAGACATATTTAATATGGGGTTAAGTGTGAGGTCTACCACGGATACTCGTAGCCTTCAGTATTTCTTAGCAGAAAGATTGGAACTTGAGGCAAAGGAGAGGATGGAACTACTGAAGGACTAAGACCTCACTATTTTGTACATCCGGGGAAGGCGAATATGTTGTGGAGATAGCCTTGAGTCGGCAGGCGGAAGAATGGGAAGTCTAAGACATTTGCCAAGCCTATAGACGTCCATTGGAATAGAGAGGTTCAGACTATGAGGCTGAAAACGAAACCTTGATGAGGTGGAAATAAATGAGAGGGAGGAGGATGTGGCTATGTGGGTCAAGATCTTCTTTTCTTGACAAGATTAAGGGAAAAAAAGTTTGATGAGGAGGAAACAAAGGCGAACCGAGAAAACCTGTTGCGAGGAGAGGCTAAAGAAGCACAACGACAGAGAAGAGGTGTTGAGGATTAAGGGAAGGGTATGTGCTACCCCGCACATTGTGATTTGATCAAACACTGTTCGGGACAGAAGCTCATAGTTCAAGGTATTCTATTACATACGGGTGCAAACCAGAGGTATCGCGACATCTAAAACAACACGTTTGGCTGGGTAGAATGAGCGCAATATTGTTGACTTTTGCCAAGTGTCAAAAACTGTCAACAAGTGAAATCATGAACACCAAAGGGCCCGGAGGAACACCTTCAAAGAAAGAATGCCAGTCCTGAATGGAAGTGGGAGAGAGAGAATGCATTGGCTTTGGGTTGGTCTTCCAAAGAACACTGGGGAAGTTTGTTTCAATTTTGGGTTAATTGTGGAAAAGTTGACTAGCTTTCATTTCATTCGGGTCAAGGTGACTCACAAGAAGAGAAGGTTAGCAAAAAAAATCTACATTCGAAATCGTTCGATTGCATATGGGGTTCCACTATCAATTATATCGATAGGAGGTACGGAAATTTACTCTAAGTTTTGGAAAACATTGCCATTGTGGGGGCGCAGACTTGGGTACTAGTTGGACCTTAGTACCGCGTTTTGCAGCCTCAGACGATGGTTAGTCCTGATCACCGCGAACGATTCAAGTCGTTGGAGGATATGCTTCGCGCAGCGTGATAGATTGATAGAGGTTGGTGGCCATTGGGATAGCTTCTTACCTTGGAAGAGTTGTCGTACCAATAATAGCTATCACTCAGTATGATATGCTCATTTGAAGCATTGTATGGGAGGAGGGTGTAGATCTCCATGGTGTTTGATACATTCGAGGTTAGACCTTGGGTGGTACCGATTATTGAGGGATTCGTTAGCAAAAGGTGAAGGGCATTCAAGAAAAGATTCTAGCGGCCGCAAAGTAGACAAAAGGAGTATGCAGACCGAAGGGAGTTTTTTTTAAAAGAGACTGGAGTTCATGGAAGGTGAACAAGGTTCTTGTTGAAGGTTTACCAGAAAGGGGTGATGCGGTTGGCCAAAAAGAGGTAAGCTAAGTCCAAAGGTATATGGACCATTTGAGGTACTAAGCGACTAGGGGGGAGGTGCTTATGAATTAGCTTGCCAGGCCGTGTCCGGGAGGATCCGGTTATTCTGTTGTCCATTGTTATGAAAAGATACCATTGGAGAGGGCCAAACTACATTAGCCGTTGGGACTCAGTGTTGGGATATGAGAACTTGACTTATGAAGAGGAAACAGTTGCCTATATTAGATAGAGAAGTTCTCAAGTTGAGATCGAGAGAGATTGCATCCATCAAAGTTCAATGGAAGAATCCGAACGGTTGACAAGAGGCTACTTGGGAGAAGGAGGCGTGAATATACAAGAAAAATACCCACATTTGTTCAAAAGATTCAGTGCACCCCAATCCCCTTACCCCCAACGGGGTGGTACTCCTTTTCGCCATTTGTTTTCTTCTTTTTGACGGTCGGGGACGAACGAGGGTTAAATTGGTAATCTATTGTAACATCCTGTTTAGTAGTTTTGAGAACAGAATTTATTTATGGAAGAAAAATGGCTGGGTGAGGAGGTTGTAACGAGGAGTCCGACCTCGTAGCGACGGCCCGTCGAGGACTGGTTGCGCCCATGACAATTAGGAATTTTGAAAATGGGGTATGAACATCGACCGCTTGTGTAAATTGGGACGGACCTGCGGACGTGTCGTCACATCCACGACGAACGTCGTGAGTTTTCGTTTTGCACAAACACTTAAATTTGAGATTTGGTACAAGAAACAGTTTCTGACCGTTCATGACGGAGGAACAGGGAGGACCGTCACATCTGTGACGGGCCGTCACGTCGTTCACATCGTGAGGGCCAGTCACAGGCTACGTGAGTTCCGAGGGAGCTGCGACGACCTGTGTGACGGACCATCGCAGGGCACGACGGCCGTCACAGGTTGCGCAAAAAAAAGTCCCAGGCAAATAGGATTCCTCTACACGTTTAGGGGTCGTTTTGGACTATTCTTTCCTTAATATAAAAGATTGAGGGTTTAATATTTAATAGGTCTAATTCACTTGGGGTTAAAAGAGGTAACCTTAAGGTAATAGGGGTTATGATTTCCATCTTTCCATTCTTATGACATAATAAATTGGGTTAACCCGGCCGAGGGTTGAATAACCCAAACCACAAAGAAAGAACAGACAGAGAGGAGAACGCCCGGTCGCGCGCGCGACCCGCGCGGCTCGCCAAGGCTTTGGCCGCTCGCTTGTTGCTTCCATCTTCGGTGCGGTAGGTTCTGGTTTCGGTTCCGATTCTTCGTAGTGCCCTCGTACTAGTGGAATATTCGGTGTTTGATCGTATTGTTAAACCCTGCTCGGTGTTAAGTTGTTGCTTGCATGATTTAGAATTATGACCCCTTGCGCTGCCTTCCCCCCCGCCTGCTGACGCTCTTGCCTCCCCCACTCTGCCCGCCCCTCCTTCGTTGTCTCTTCTCTCATCGCATTGTGCTGCCTTCGTGTACCCGACGCCCCCTGACCTGCGTCTTCGGGGTGCCACGTTCCCGGTACCGGATAGAATAGGATTTTTTTTTTGTGGGACGAAGGGTCCGTTCGAACACAGGATAGAAAATGGATCGGGGGTGCCATCGTTTCCGGTTGGTACCAGGATAGAATGAGGATCGGTTTAGGTGCCACGTTCCCGGCACCAGGATAGAAATAGAGGATCGAGTGTCACGTACAGACACAAGAGGAAGAAAGATAATTACATGCACCTTGAAAGATAATGGAAATACTCAATCTAAATGAACTTAATTCCCAAATGCGTATGAGTATGGGCTTGAGTGCCTCATTGTGTGAACTCGGTTGTAGTTATTGATGAATTTATGTTGGTAATTTGCTACATGTTGAGTATTGTAGCTGATTTACATTATATTGATATACTGTTCCCCTATTTTGAGTTGGGACGATGATATCTATCAGTACGTGTGGTTGTACGACCCCCTACTTTTATGTTTTCCTTTTGTTTATTTGTGGAGTGCAGAAACGTGCCGTCATCTTCGACTCAACAGTTAGTTCAAGCCAGTCTTGTCACACCGGATATTCAGGGTGTGAGCTAATTCTTCTAGCTTGGAATGGATCTCCTTCCTCATGTCGTGATGCCGAAGAAGTTTCGGCATGACTAGCTTTTATTTGTTTAGATATAGAATACTCTTGGTTTAGTAATTTGTATCATAGATGTTCTTGTAGGTGATGACTTCAAAGATTTCTTGGGGAATTAATAGAAGTAAGTTGATTTTAGAAGTTATGAATTGTCTGTTTTATGAGTTTACGTCTTCCGCAGTACTTTATGTCGATATTAAATTGAAATGATTAAGGTTTAAGATTGGTTGGTTCGCTCAATAGGAGGTAAATGTGGTGCCAGCGCGTCCCGATTGGGTCGTGAAAATAAGCAGTTTCAAACAAATTAAATGGGGCTTCAATCGGGAATCAATTAATTTGAAGTCATTTCAAGATGGTATGGCATTGCTTCAGTAGTGTTTTTAGGGCGATTTTGTGATATTAGAAATGGTATATTAAATTGGTGGAAGATTTATTAGTAATGGGTGGGTAGGAGTTGATTAATAAATTGTCTTAATAAATTACTATAATCAATAGTTTGAGCGCCAAATTTTTTTAAAATATTGAAATAGTTTAAATTTGAAATGTTAAATAAATGGTCAATTTAAAACCAAAGGTGGTGAGAAGGGATTAATTGAGCACCAATTAGTGGGGTAGGAGGTGGAGGTGGAGGAAAGGGTTACCTTTGGACCAATAGGTGGATGCCCTCCCCGCAGGGTAGTTTTGTAAATTTCCACTACTTGAGGGTATTTTGGCCGTTTCGTTATTTAATTAGAGGAAATGGACAGATATATTTAGTTACTGATAATTAACTTTGACTTTTTTACTTGTGTCCACTTAATTTCTTTTGCATGTTGACATTTAATACCTCAAATTATTAAATGATTTGTATAGGTCATGTTGAACATCGGTCAATATTGAAATAACTATGAATACATCTAGGAAATCAAAGGAAATGTTTTTAGAAATAAAAGAGAAGTGGAAATTTACAAATTTTAAAAGTTAGTTTTTGGCCATTATTTAACGCCATAACTTTCATTCAAGAGAGATGATTGAGTATTTATACGGTTGGAAATCCATACTAAGATCTTTATAACGCTGCCAGAGTGTGAGAACTTTATATCGTACAAATGAGATAACATATGGGATTATTAGGTGTTGGATGTGGAGAATCAATCAGAGTTTTAGGTAAGGTTTAAAGTAGAGTATTTTAAGGCCCACAATCCTAATTTGTTTTAAGGGTTTATCAAGGGATAATTTAAGCCTTAAGTCAGTTTTTAGAATATTGAATACGCTTAGGGCTTGGGAGAAAGGAGAACAGAAGCAGAGAAAGAAGAAAGAACACCAAGAATCGTTGCAGATTTCGTCGGAGGTGATCCCTTCAAGGTATGTCAGACCATTTTATGTAGGGTCCTTTAACCCACACCCCAATATTATTTAATTCAACAAGTTAGAGTTTATTGAATGATGAACATGGAACTTCTTGACAAAAAAATATGAATTTCTTGTTGGTTGAATTGTAATTTATCTCTAGTAGATTGTTTTTGGGTCTAATATATTGGGTATTGAGGTATTTAGCGATAATAAGTGTTTGTGGTGGGATCCATGGAAGTTTAGGAGGTTTAGAGATAAAATATACACAAGAAAAGTCGGAGGTTCCCTCTGACAACTCTTTGAGAGCGTGTTTATCAGAGACCCTCAGGGAAGGCTCTGTACGACAGGTCCTGGCGTGCCACACCAGCTAGAGCACCTCTGACTAGAGTCTGTAGGAAAATCTCTGGCGCTTCGCGCCTCTCAGAGCGCCAAGGTCACTTAGAGAACTCGTTCTTTCCCTATCTTTACGAACTAGTTCCTAAGTGATGTACCTATCATTTCTAGTTGATTCCAACACTCTAAAGTACATCTAAACATAATTAAATCATCCATATAAAACATGAGCTCATGATCCGTGAATCCATAATCAAATTCAAGGGAAGCTAAGATAAGGTTCAAAGAAGAGTTAAGCGTCATGTTTAACCCTTAAGAAGTAAGTTAAAAGGCAATTCTTAAAGTATTAAAAAGTTCTTAAACAATCACTTTAACATGTTTTAGGCTGACGTTAACAGGTTGACCAAAGGGTAACACTAAAACTTGAGTTTTAAATTTTCAAAAAGAGATAGGGAACTAAGTTTCCTACAGAGTTAAGTTCAGTGAAGTAAAATAGTACGAGTTGAGTTTTCTTTCCAAAGTTATAAGGGAACACAATATTGCCAAAAGTTTTTAAATGTTTTCACATTTAAGTTACAAGGAACACTAAGGGTTCCAAACGTTTGGGACTAAGGAAAAGGGAACACAATTCCAAGAGGGATTTTTAAGGGAAAAAGGGTTCTGAGGCAAATTATCTCACCAAAAAGGAAAGTAAGTATGTTTAAACACCATGAGCTTAAAGTATCATTTTGGGAGAGTAGTATTGAGCACCATGTAGGGATGGAGAGTTCACTATTAATCAAGTCTCCCATACACATGAAGCTACTGTGGGGTATTTTTTTTTTTTTTTTTTTTTTTTTTTTCACAGGCATACTTTAGATGATCAAGGTGTAAGCTTGTGGATCCACGAAGTGAAGTAAGGCCCTATACCGATTGCTAAAGGTGAGGATGGTCCTCTATAGCGTGAGTTAAATTAAAATTTTGTATCATCACTTAGTCTCAATGAGGTTGTCGGTTAGAGAAACTCCAAAGAAAATGATATATTTTCATAATAAGTAAAGTGGAGTTTATTATTATGTATCGAATAAACTAGGTGTTATATATATTGCATATGTTCTTATTGGTTCATATTGAGTTATTTTCTTATGAGTCAAGAAGAGCCAAGGTAAGTTCTTCCTTAATCCATTTCAAGATTTTATAGTTGTGTTTAGCAATCCAACTCGCACACTTGTACATTCAATGTAGTGATGCCAATTTGCTTGCATCGTCTGATGATGAAGACAGAGATAACCAGGATAAACACGCAACACACTGTTGATCAAGTTTGAGTTCCAGAGTTAGTGGTGAGCCCCTTACATTTTGGAGGACCAACTTGATGAATGCTTTTCTGAGTCTTGTCATTAGGATAGGATGTTGTGGGGGTTTGTCCCAACATCCATCTTATTTGTTTAGAGGCTTCATAGTCCACTTTAGTAGTTAAGTTTTGGGAGTTCATGTTACTTGTAATTCATATGTTCAAGTGTTGAGAACATAAGTGCCATTTCGGCCAGAATATCATATTAAGTACTTCTTTTAGCCATGCTTGTTTCTTGATTGAATTAATTTGTCTTCCGATGAGTATTGTAAGTCAGGGTCAACGGTGTCGCTCAAGTACCAGTACGTTAATGGTCTCGAGTGCCAGTCCCTTACCAAGGTGTAGGCTTGGGCGTGAGAGGTCAGTTAAAAAATCAATTTTCTGATTTTATGACTTATTTTTTTTATAACAAATAGACATTTTTTATATATAAGAGATCTGAAAATATCAAGAGATATTATTTGTTTAGTATTATAGATAATAAAATTCCTACATATTAGTCACTTTTATGTAAGGGTGAATATAGAAGGGGCGAAGGCATATTCATTTGAATTTTCTATAAAAAATTTATTTAATATAGAAAAAAAAATTCAGTATTTATATATAAATTTAAAATTCCTCAACATAAATGGCTCTGTACATTGTAAGGCGTTTAATTACCATTTTTTTGCATATCATGAAAAAGTTTGTGGTTTTGTAGGTAATAGGAATTATTTATATTATACTATATTCCTAAATAGTTTATCAGTATTGTGATTGTGTACTAAAATATTTTAAAAGAACTAATACAAATAATTAACTTAGCGAAAAAAAATGTTGGAGTTGGGTTTGAATCATTATTTGTACTGTGGCTTAGGTCATTGAATCCAACCAAATTCAGTGTGAATTTTGATCTTGATCCGTGTT